>OZ020516.1:2028241-2151996 GCA_963971425.1 Bryoerythrophyllum caledonicum | reverse complement strand
CGCCCGCTCCCTTCACGCGCCCGCCCCATTGTCTGCACGCGCGCGACCCTGTTGACGACGTGTCAGCCACGTAATCGCCTTCGTGGCAGTGGGTAAATTGATTTACCTCGAGTCATGGTCAAACTAGGGTTGACCCTTATCGGACGGACAGCAGCCTCTACCGGACGGACAGCCGGACGGACGGACACTACCGGACGGACGGACGGCCGAACAACCCTGAACGTTCTACAGTGGAAATGGTCAGGAGAATACTCAATAGAGTTCACAGATATTAAGGGTGAAGTTTGGGGGCGAGACACCAACAATAACAAATAAAATGAAGGACCTCAACAAATAACGTTACTGACAAGAATATTTGTCTTCAAAATTGAAAGGTCAAAATCCGACAGACATTCATGACGAAACATTTACAAAGCATAGAGTTAATACTATCCAGTATATTTCATTGTTCTAAGGCGCCGAAATTATGCCCTTCACCACGGAGCGAGCCTGAGTGGAATTTTTGTCTACTGGATCACTGGCAAACTTCAATTGATTCCGTCTAACAAAGTCGGGAACATCCTCATTTGACGCTAGGAGTCCGGAGAGCCATGGGAGAAAGATGGTGGTCAACCAGGCTTCACCCGAATTCCCAGTCCATGATGGCGGATGAACTGCGCTGAAGGGATCGTTAAGGATGTTCTTTAGTGGGGTATCGTCCACAAGCAAGACATCCTTAGGAGATGTGGGCGACGCTTTGCTATTATAAACTGTCAGGTCCTTTAGGAAAATTGGCTTCTTTGGATGAGATGGAAGCATATATGATGTTTTTGTGCAATCGGCCTGTGTCAGGATTCTGGCGCCTTCCGGAATGGTAGCACCTTTCTTGCGCAACTCCTTGATGATATCCACAATATTCTTTTCCACTACACTGCTCCAGAATGAGACAGTAGCCTTCTCTCCCACGAAGTTCAGGATTTCAGTGGAACCAGGCCTTACTTTGATGTCTCTCGGTTGTCCCTGTTTAAATTCCCCCCTGTGCACAAGAACTCCATTTAAGTCAAACACGACATGATAAACCCGTTGTTGTGTTACCTGATCCTCGATTGGAGGCTCTCGGACGATCGTCGTAAACTTCTTCAGACCTGAACCCAAAATACGAGTACGTCGGCTGAGATGAGGAACTTGTACAGCTTAGAGAAATTGCAAAGATACATATAAAAGTGTTCCGCACTCAGAACCCAGAAATGCTGGATGAAAGAATGAGCACTATATAGATGATGGCACGTAAGTATGAATGTCCATATTAGGCACCTGGGACAGTAGGTGTAGTATCCCTAGAAGTCTGAGCTACACCAGCGACTTCAGCAGTCTGTGCGAGGTTTCTGCCACCGACATCCTTCGACTATGTTGATCCGGCCAACACCTAAATACCAGTAATGTAGTGGTAAGAACACGGTCTGCAGAGAGTGCACTGTCTTGAGAACAATCAAGAAGGTTTGATGGACAAGTAATTGTTCACCTTATCTTTCTCGGCCCATGTCCGAACTGTAGGCGGAGGAGGAGGAACTTTTGCCACAGGATTCTTCGCGATTGCCTTCTTCTTCTCTTTTTGAGCCAGCTGCCCGTGGCTCCGTAGAGGGCTGCGCGGAGGGCTCATAACCTGTAATTCACGCAATGTTTGTTGCGCCGATGCCTCATCCATCGTGTGATCAGTGTCACGCAAAGTTAGGTCCTCGGCAGTCTTGGACACAACCTCTACTTCAGGACGCGTCGTGAAAGGGTTGTCCAGCGGGAGATCTCTGGGTGCTCTGTGGGTGTGGTCGAACTCCAGGCCATCGGACATTGCCGTGTCATCGTCCAGATCTGGCGGAGGAGAACGTTGCCTATCGGAATGCGAACTGGTTTCCATTTGAGAGGGACGCCGTCTACCGTCCAGAGTAGAGTCGCTTGTTGAACTAGGTGAGGCACGCCTGACAGCAAGATGTGGTTCATCATCGTTTACCTGCATTGGGTCGATTGGGGTGCCCGCACCGATGATCCGAGCGGCTGTAGCCAAGGACTCGAGTCTAAAATTGGGAACCGCTGATGAACTTGGTTCATTCCGCACATCAACATCAAGCATCGTGGCATCAGTCGTCTGTGTCACATTGACGAAGTCAGTGTGGAATACATAAAGACGCAATACAAAATAAAACGGTATCATACACCCGGAGATCTCCGGTTCAAAGTTATCCGAGTCTACCGGGGGAACTAAAAATAAACATGGCAATGATAAAGACGAGTCCTAAAGAATGGAGGGCATCCGAATGGAATAAACATCCGGAGATCTCCGAGTAAGGTAGTATCCGTAGGCGTTATACCTCGCCGGTGTAATTCATCCTCGACATAGCCCGTGTTTGAACCCCAGCGCCTTAGGTCGACCCAGTGATGTCAGTCTCCACTAACTCCTCAGGATCGGCGTCGGTAACGTCAGCTAAGATATTCAAGTGGAATTTGAATATTTGTTCTGCGCAGGATTCGGCATTTACTTTGGCATCTTCGCTGTTCACAATCTCGAGGACCCGCGCGTCGTGAGTCTGCAAACCAAAAAAAACTTAGGACGGCGATATCCAATTCATATAACTGTATGCGGACCGGAAATCTTAGACATTGGATTGCTTGGGAAGGATGTCTTGCTTACCAAGCCGAGGTATGTAATATGTGGTCCTCCATGAACATTGACGACCACCATACCCTCTCTGATGTATCCCGTGAACAGCGAATCGAGGACCGAGATCCTCAGCTGTGGGACACCGGTTTGCTTCCAGCGCTGGATGGTTTCTTTATGTTGAGCGGCTGAAAAGAAGGCCGGCATTTTTTCGGGGTGGCCTTTGAAGAGCCTCTTGAATGACTGAGCAGGCGTCTCGCTTGAATCGTATTCATACAGGAATACGCAGTATACTGTCTCCTCGATCCCAATTACTGGAACCAGAAATCCATCACTAGGGTGGGGGAAGTAGTAGACGACATGCGTTGCCCACAATTTTACCTTGCCTCTGGACTCTCTCTGCCGAAGACTAATGTACCTCTTTAATTCAACAAATCCTGCGACAACAGTGATAAGAACCGACGGTGATCTGACCCTCGTCCGCCCGTCCTTCGTGTCCACTTCGAGATGGTCGAAAATGGTTCTGAAGTCAAACACATCTAGCACCTGTGCACGGCATATGTCGTCTTTAACGCGGTAAAGGAAAAAGAAGTAAAAGTGAGGGTCAGTGACGTTACGCCACTGCTGAATGTCCGGCATGATAAGTACTTCGGCGATCTCGCCCCCTCTATCAGGCATAATCCTGCAGGTGTATTTGGAGTCGAACAGGGACGTATCATCCGTGGGTGTGGCCTCGGCAGCATCTTCAATGATGTGTTGACTCCAAATGGACACGAGGAAGTCTGATGTGGGGTCGGTATCCTTGTTTATCGCCTTCAGTCGACCCTCAAGCCAAGCTTTACCCTTGGCAGAGTGATTAGCGGCGTCGACCCAGGACTCGAGCTGGACCCTTCCAATATTCCTCTCTTCGGCAAATGCGTCCCACTGCTCCTTCGTGTATGGGACGAAGTCAGCAGACTTTGAGGAAAGGGGGTGCGACTTGTATTTGAGCATCAGTTCATTCTTCATTGCACGGACTCTCTTCTCTCTGTTCGCCGCGTTTTCGCGAGTCTCCGCCTGCCCTTTCATAGTACCTTGGTTTGCCGCTTTGGAGGACTTCACACAAACCTTCTTCTCGAGCACTAAGTCCGCGAGGTAGTCTAGGTCTTCAGCGCGCATTTTGTAAAGAGGCTTGAAGTCGTTCTGCACCAGAGGTTTCCGCTTTAGCTTAGCTAGGTCCCCCGTCTTCCCGTTGGAGTCTGGTAAGACTCCAGCGACGAACAGCCTGTCGATTCGGATCCACTTCTGGACCACCGCATCATCCATCTCGAATAGAAGTGGGACCTTCGCGTCTTTGGGGTCTGTTTTACCGAGGTGTGTAGGAACCGTTGGCACCACTTGCCGTTGGAACGTCTGCAATGAAAACAATTACAGGATGTAAGCAGCCAGAGATCTCCGGATGATTGGTTTGGTTGCTGTGAGGATAGAGCACATCCACGGAATAAAAAATATTTTCAAGTTAAGAATGTATATTTACCGAGAATGCGTCAAATTGAGGACGACCATACAGTTGGGGGGCTGGTTTACCGAACTCAAACCACTTCACTCTGCACGTCTGCAGCTGCTCAGTGAAACTCTACTCCTTCCGCAAACCCGTCAGATCTTGGTTAAGAGCGCGCGAGAGCTGTAGCAGGGTCATGTCTTTGGGGTCCGGTTTTGTCCAAACCGGAATGATAGAGAAGTGGGAGATCTCTTCGAGCATCCACGTTGCTGGCAATTCGTGTGACAGAACCTTGTGCGCCGCCACAGTATGCTGACCTCCGATAATGTAAAAGTGTGTCGAGTCCCTCAGGCAGTCCTCCTTCGTCGGCTTGGTCGCGAAAAACTCTACCTTACTTCCTTCAGGTTTCTTCTTCAGTGGCAGGACTCAAATGTGAATCTCAGGTGCCGTGGCCTTCAAAGACGCGCGAACTGCGTTGATAATTCCTTCAAGCCGTTCTTTCTGGATGCCCCTGTATACTAATCCTCCAGGGGGGGCCCGGTGCAGCTTATCAAAATGAACGAGCTTCACGACATCCTTCTTCGTGTCAGGGTCTTCTACTGTCAAAGGCTTATTATTGTATATGTAAACGTTTTTGAACGCGTCGTCGAGTACCTTACCAATTGCTTCCACTTTAGTCCGCTTCATTTTGGTGAGGTCAGCCTATGTGAAGTTCAGGCACCTTTCGATCGCGAGGCCAGGCTCATCGGCCTTCGCTTTCTTCCCCTTCTCCGCCCGCGATGAAGAACCTGGGGTCGAAGTCTTCAAGGTGGTCTTGCGTTTTCTTGCCAAGGTCGATGCTGGTGTCAGAGACAGATTGGAAGTTGCGTCAGGAACGGGCATTCGGGACTTCTCTTGTGCTTCAGCCATCCACTTCCACTGCTCATTCACGTACTCCGGATACCACGTATCACCCGTTGGAGGGGCAAATAAAAAGTTCTCACTCTAGCAGGTCTCCACCATCTCATCCGAAATCTTAGATGATTCTAGGATCAAGCCGTATATATGTGGCTCGGTGGAGGAGTCCACGTTCTCCTGGACGATAACGAGACTGACCTCGTCATCAAGACCCTGCAACTCGAGAACCTGGAGACCAATGTCGGGGTGACCCCGTTTGCCAATCCGAAGCTGAGGGACGAATTCCCAGGCACCGTCAGGGGTTTTAATGAGCTTGATGCCCCACTGGGTTATGCTCTTTCGTCAATTGTATACGTAGCCGACATTGTGTATCCCTCTGTAGACAAACTCAGGGAGCCAATACTCTACAAATGCCCCAAGTTTCCCGGGTCGACATTCAGTCGGAAGTGTGGTTGTCCACAAATCCCTGCAAGATGATTTTGAAAGAACAAGCAGGCAGTTTAGAATCGATGCAATTGTCTGGTCAATAACAAGAATCCGAAACAAAATCACCTGACAAGTTTCTAGATATTGAAACCATGAATCGTGCTTCCAAATCTGTATCACAGTGCCAGCAGGGGACAGTACCCGGAGATCTCCGACTGATTTGGGGAAGTCGAGTGCATCTGACAACGAACGAATCCTGGCTGCTCTGATGGGTCTATTTCTGACCTGAACCGGAGATCTCCAGTTAATGACCCCTCAACGCGAATTTCCACTGTTTCAATACATCCGGAGATCTCCGGCTGATTTCCAGAATAACTAACGCTTGTATAGGGTTTACATATTCATCTGATCGCTACATCATCCGGAGATCTCCGATTGATTACTGGAACTCCGTATTTTCAGCCGGAGATCTCCGGCAGAAGCACGTACGGCACTTCGAAGCACTAATCGGATCATATCAGGACTCGAATATTTACATTCATTTACAGAGAGGTTTGACGTGTAACTCTTGAAGTTTGACATACTTAAATAACAAGTTACATAATTGAGAACATAATTATATGTATCAAATGAGCTCACACAATTCTGTTATAACTCGACCTTACACACTAGAAGAAGAATCCGCTAATGTTTCGATGGAACGCCAAATTTGACGACTCTACATGGATTAAACTATATACATTGAATCGAACCAGACTCGACAGACTCAGTGAGGAAAAACACATTCAAACATTCCTGGAATTCCAAAATCATTTGCATATTCATGAATAGATATACAAATATGTTCACGGGACAACAAAAAACCAATCGACTATAGCCAAACAGACATCTGAATTCTAGTATACAATTTTTGAGGTTTTTCAAAATCATTCAAGTGTTCGTCCACTCCGAAATAATAGAACTAATTCAGAACTCACTCAAAAAAAGGAACCCCACCTGGTCGCCCGGACTGAGCATAAACAGTTCAATTGTGTATACTTACCGGTTTCCATCCCACGCAGTCTCATTCGACGTCCTTGCTGTAGTCGCCATTTTGCAATCTCCTCCAGTAACTGCTCTGGATTAAAGCGTATACACAACTCTGCAGTACATAAGCATTCAACAACTCAGAACGACAAACTATACAATCTCTCAAATGCCCTAGAATGTATGGTCCAGTTCTGACATACAGGAATTCGGTGGAATAAATTTCAACACTGCATAAATTGCTCAATTACGGCCCTTCGAAACTGAATGCACAGAACACTAGAACCCTAAACCCTAAACCCTTCTATTTCACTCAAACGATTATCAACATCAGTACTATTCGACTCTCTCGAACACTAATGAAGCTTACCGAACCCTACACTTGCTCCAGTGACGATTCTATGAAGTCCTGTGCAAATTCAACTGAAATTTCACTGAAAGCCATTTTTGAGACTTTACATACCTCTTCACTTGCCGAATCGGCGCATCCGTACGTCGTGGTCGTTCGTGTTGACGCCACCCTCAACCGCAACGTCGTTCACTCTTGGCTGTTGAACCTAGACGCTCTTCAAATCTCTTCCTAACGCATTCGCTCTCTTTCAGTCCTACTCTCTGACCTTCAGCCCATATCCAGTTAACAACCTCTCCACGGCACGCTCAATGTCCCTCACATAAATCAACACTCACCTCGCACACCAACGGCCTCTCACAGCGCATACGAAACTAACCTAATGCGTCGACGCCGACTCCGCAAACCAAGAAAGAAAACCCCTCCCGCCACTTCCGCTCACTACCTTCGACATTACGAAGACAAAAGCCAAAAAAATCAAGAAATGGTTCATTCTTGGAGTTCCCAAAACCCAAAGAGGACAAGCTGGACGGCTCAAGGGTGTGACGGCTGATGATGACAGTGGGTGAAGTTAAAAATCAGCTGAAATGACGTACATGTACAACGTGTCCATTTCACAATCATGACATTGTCAATGTCGTGAGCATGCGTGAGAAGACGTATTGATACCCGGTTTCATGGGTATTAGATATGACTATAATAGATACTCGGGTTCACCGGGTATTAGAGTAATAATTATACTTGAATTTAAAACGACATTAGTGGAAAAGCTGAATCTCCTTTCCGTTACTCTCCCTCCCTTCTTTCCCTCACTTGATTTTCTTAATTTTGTTCTACTCTCCCCTCCTTCTCCATCTCCATCTCTTTTTTAATCTTGATTCTAATATTTTTTAGACTCCCCGTGATTTCAATAATTACACATTCTTAAATTAACTTACTACTCTAAAAAAATCCCTTACTCTCCGTCTCTTACTCTTCCTCTCTCTTACTCTCCCTCCCCATCTCTTTTTTACATTTGATTTTATTTTTAAATTCTCCTTATTACATATTCTAAAAATATAAACCACTCTAAAAGTAAATCTCTCAAGTCTCTCTCTCTCTTACTCTCCCTCCCTTACTCTCCCTCCTACATGTTTATTTATTCATTGTAGTTTTACTCTCCCCTCCTTCTCAATCTCCATCCTTAGTTAATAATATTGAACTATTGTAATAGTATTTTTTTACTATCCTATTCTTTCCCTCACTTGTTTTTCTTATTTTTATTTTACTCTCCCCTCCTTCTCCATCTCCATCTCTTTTTTAATCTTGATTCTAATATTTTTTAGACTCCTCGTGATTTCAACACTTACACATTCTATAATCAACTTACTACTCTAAAAGAATCCCTTACTCTCCCTATTTTACTCTTCCTCTCCCTTACTCTCCCTCCCCATCTCTTTTTTACATTTGATTTTCTTTTTAGATTCCCCTTATTACATATTCTAAAAATATAAACTACTCTAAAAATAAATCCCTCAAGTCTCTCTCTCTCTTACTCTCCTTTATGTCCCTTCTTTACTCTCCCTCCTACTTATTTTTTACTTATTTTAGTTTTACTCTCCCCTCCTTCTCCATCTCCATCTCTATTTTACTTTTGAATTTTTAAATTTTTGGATTTCTCCTTATTTCAATAAATTCACATTCTAAAAATAATGAACTACTCTTTAAAACAATCCCGCACTCTTCCTCGCCTACTCTCCCTAGTATCCCTTACTTTCCCTATCCCTTACTCTCCCTATCCCTTACCCTCCCTCTCCATCTCTTTTTTACATTTTATTTTATTTTTAGATTCCTCTTATTACATATTCTAAAAATATAAACTACTCTAAAAGTAAATCCCTCAAGTCTCTCTCTCTCTTACTCTCCCTCCCTTACTCTCCCTCCTACATGTTTATTTATTCATTTTAGTTTTACTCTCCCCTCCTTCTCAATCTCCATCCTTAGTTAATAATATTGAACTATTGTAATAGTATTTTTTTACTATCCTATTCTTTCCCTCACTTGTTTTTCTTATTTTTGTTTTACTCTCCCCTCCTTCTCCATCTCCATCTCTTTTTTAATCTTGATTCTAATATTTTTTAGACTCCTCGTGATTTCAATACTTACACATTCTATAATAAACTTACTACTCTAAAAAAATCCCTTACTCTCCCTATTTTACTCTTACTCTCCCTTACTCTCCCTCTCCATCTCTTTTTTACAGTTGATTTTCTTTTTAGATTCCCCTTATTACATATTCTAAAAATATAAACTACTCTAAAAAAAAATCCCTCAAGTCTCTCCCTCCCTCCCTAACTCTCCCTCATACTTGTTTATTTATTTATTTTAGTTTTACTCTCCCTATTTTATCTCAATCTCCATCCTTAGTTAATAATATTGAACTATCGTAATAGTATTTTTTTTTCTATCCCATTCTATTACATTATTCAAATTAATGCATAGGTTTCAAAGATATATTCATATTATATGTAGATTGTAGTTACCTTTTTTCTTAAATACTTTGTGATGTAAAAACTACATGAAAATGGTTGATTTAATGTGTTGCAAACCAAGCGCCAACTCCTAGTCATACTACTAAAATCATAATTTGCGCAGTAAACCACGGAGTGAACTATCACGTAGTCAACCATGCAGTGAACTACAAAAACGCTACAATCAACTGCGTTGTCAACAATATAGTGAACCATTCCACCTTTTACTTTTTAATACTTTTTAATATTATAAATACATAAAAATGGTTGGCCTAATGCATTGCAAAGCAAGCGCCAACAGCTAGTCTACTCTAAAATTAAATCCATTACCCTCCTTCTCTTCTTTATTCTCTCTCTAACTAAATTATTATGTATCAAAATACATAGTTATTGTTCAATTCTCGCTAAATTTCCTTACACTTCATAGTATCCAGGTTTTTTTTAAAAGTTATGGTTATTGATAAACTTAAGGTTATAGTTCATAGTTATAAAATATTTTTAATTTATACATTTATAGGTGATATAAGCCCTCAACCTTCATGAACTCAGACCCCTCCACGGTGAACCGTGAACCCTGAATCCTTAACCCTAAACCCTAAAACCGGGAACTAGAAACCGTGAACCCTAAACTCTACACCGTGAAAACCATGAACCCTAAAATCTAAACCCTAAAACCCTAAACCCTAAACTGGACACATTAAATCCTAAACCCTAAACCCTAAAACCCTAAACCCTAAACCCTAAAACCCTGATGCACAATCCAGCCTGAATACGGAAGCTGTACCCGAATTCATAGGACCGGGTTGCTGTACTTCTAAAAGCATCTGCTCAGTTATTTGTGCACGTTTCTTCTCAAGCATCCATATAACTTCTGTCGAACTAGGAAATATTGGAGATTATTCTAATTGGTAACGAACGCCGATGTTCTACTTGAGTCTTGTATTGCCTGATGAAAAATACTAGTAGGCAGCAGAGGGCCGTCTCGTTTCCTTGGGTAGGGTATAATTTAATTAACAAAGGTGAGTACGAGAAGTCCTGTACGATTACATTTTACTGTGATTTAGTCTAAGACGTGATACGGCCCTAGTATATTCAAAGATACATCATGGGGCATACTTCATCATCCGTTTTCAAATTTGCAGCACTCTAGGAACTAGATGGTATCCTTACAATACGGTCATCCCATGAGTACGAGCCTTTCATTATCATGAGTGGAATGTGGCCTCGGTCGTGGGCACGTCGAAGAATGCGCACAATCATGATGGTGTACAGCAGTTAGTTTGAAGGAGCATGCATGCCCAAGATTCGTTTCAAATTTGAGCGCTTGAATTTTCCCTCCACGAGATGATGGAAAGGTGGATAAGAGTATCCTTCAACTCAGCTCTCATCCTTTTTTGCTCTGGATGTTTGAGATACTATGGGAGCTGAGCGAGTCAGTGACAGTGTTCGCTTGCGCGACATCGTGCTAGATAACTGTAGGGAAACGAATTGACATTATTCCAGGAATGTTAAGTATGTTCCCTCGTATAATTCCGTATTCGCTGTCTGTCTGTGAGGATTGGTGAAGATTGTGTTGCATTCTGTCCTCTGAGTCGATCGGGAGCTCTCGTGTAGAGATTTTTAAACTAATTCGTCTCCGAAGATACAGTCATAGCCCTGAAGCAGTAAATTTATTCGACTCGAGTATATAGATGACGTAATTGCTTGGCGTGTGAATCTGAACTGTTATCCGGGTTTTGCAACTGTATCACACCGCCATACCCGCGAATATTCTGTACGGCTGTTGATTCGATCAAGGCCAAAAAACTCAACCGGAGATCTCCGGCTGTTCATGCCGTGCTATTCTGGATTCTGCCAATCTCGCCCGGTAACCACGGTTTCACCCCTTGATTCCAGTGGCTGTCAGAATCATCGAAAGCAGGATTCCTGGAGATCTCCGGCTTCTTCTGTTTTGTTCTCTCGCTTAATCAAACAAGAAGTCGTCGTTGTTGATCATTCTCCACTCTGCCGGAGATCTCCGGCTTCTTCTGTTTTGTTCTCTCGCTTAATCAAACAAGAAGTTGTCGTTGTTGATCATTCTCCACTCTGCCGGAGATCTCCGGCTATCCCTGCCGACGATATTGAGGTCGTTCATCCAAATCGACTCTACATACACACAATTTCTCATTCAGGACATCAGCCACCAACCGAGAATCCATCGATGCAGCACGGGACTATGTCTGACTCAGATTGGTGGGAGAGTGACTCGGAAGACCTTGCCATGGTCGCAGCTCAGTGCTCCGATTCTGGGCATGTGAATTTCACGGAAGAAGATGATCCATCCCAGGAGTCTACTGGAAGATCGGAGGTCCTGTGGTCAGGAATGTCCGTGAACTTTATGAGGCCAGGTTCAGGCGAAATTGGAGAAGCGTCCATTGTTGAGGTTCACCCCATGGGTCAATGGCTTGGAGTTGACATACCAGTCGGATCTAGTGAATTCGTATTACTTAGACCAACGGCCATATGCCCCGCGGCGGAAGAATTACCACTCATTCCTTTGCAACGCGGATACGATTCACTTATTCACACACTCCGGCGGACCGTTTTATGGAGAAGGGCGGATGTAATGATTCCAACTGGAGATCTCCGGTCCGACGAGTCCCCATTCGTACCACGAGAGCGATGGGTTGGACTTGAAGTGCAGCGGTTGGACGGAGATGGGTTGGTGCTCTGCTCTGGGAGAATCATGGCCGCTTTCCCAGCAGATCATTTCCGAAGTGGATGTTTGGGAGAAGATAATATTGGTGTAACTGTCCTTGATGTTTTTGTGGGAGACACGGAGAGAATTATGAGTCATGAGTCGTGGCCCATTCTTGAATGTTGTTTTCCTTCCGGTTGTTCTTTGAAAAGCACAATTGATCATTTCGCATCCCTGCCTTTACAACCAAATTCTGACGCTCATTTGGGGGATCGTGCGAAGGAGCCATACCGCTTTATTACCCGACAGCAAGACCTTAACAAGAAGGAATCCTTGTACACCAAGAGGACTACTGACGACGAAATTCGCAAAGTCAGCTCGGAAAGGTGTTGTCCCAAACGATGCTGCCAGTATTTTCAACAATCCCAGACTCTTTCTGTTAGACAGAAATTCTATGACAAATCCTTTGAAGATAGAAAGGAGTATGCAATCTCGGTAGGCGGGCAGTTCAACTCCATTGATGGGGACTGGAAGAGAAAGTACGTCACGCTCTTGGGAACGGAGGTCTGCTCCGTTGCATGGTACACGATCCATGGAATTCGGAAGTCCACGTTTCACACGTACATCGCACATTTCAGTTGAGGAATCATTAATGCAACTCACGGTAACAAGGGCATCAAGCGCCCACGACTTGCCACTATACAGGCGATGGGCTCAATGACGTCGATTATTAATGACAACGCGGATCAAATGCCTCACCAAATGCGGAGTGTCGGGAATGGTCGGATTGACACTCTCAAGTATCTTCCTGCGGGAAACAACTGGAAGCAAATTCGAGCCAGCGTCAATGATGTACGTTATCAGTCCCCGCATATTGCAATGGATTTGTACTCTCCTTGCTCCGTCGACCGATGTCCAAGTATCTTAACCGGAGATCTCCGGCTGGGTCATCGTTGTTCTGCATTGACCTTCAATTGATTAACTCTGTACTTCGCACCGTCTGTTGTATTGTACTTCTAAATTTTTCCTCTCACTAGGTTAATTTTTCATTTTGCAGACAAACGACTCCTACGGTCTCCCTCCTGTAAGTCAGTCTACAGTTAGTAGGGTAAGGAAGGAATTCTTCGGGAATGTTGCTATTAAGCCGTCTGGAAGCACCTTCGCAAAATGCAGTACTTGCGATGAATTCAATCAGTTCTTACTGACAACTCCAAAGGGTACGCCCGCATACGAGCTCTTCTATAGCAACAGGCAAGCTCACTTGAATCACCAACAATCATGCCGGAAGCTTTACGCGACATGGAGGGAGGAGTCGAAGGCGAAGCCGCTGACCTTTCTCTGTATCATTCACGACAAGATGGACACTGCGAAGACGGCCCTTCCACGCATGTGGAGGACTACTAAGGCAACATCTGGTCTCGAACAGCTTCCCATGAATGTCACTGGAATGGTGGCTCACGGTCATGTCGACGGAGCGCATGCTCACTATGCTCCTGCTTTATGGCCGGGAGATTCGAAGGCCACCATATCCTCTCTGGCAAAACTTTTTAGGCGGCTTGAGGGAGCACCATTACATGAGACGCGCGCACTCTTCGAGCATCCTCCTCCAAACTCGATGTTCGCGGTGCTCATGAGGGGAAAGAGCAGGTGTGTCGACGCTTTAGAGCCCGTGGAGCCCAGTGCTTTTAAGGGACCAAAATTGTTGCCACTTAAATTGTTTCTACAGCTCGACAACTCAGCGAAGGACAACAAGAACCAGTACTTGATGGCATTCTTATCACTGCTAACTGCTCGAGGTGTTTTCAAGGAGATACAGGTTGGCTTCTTGGTTGTCGGACATACGCATGAAGATATTGATGCTTACTTTAGTCATCTATCGAAAGAACTGAAGAAAAGCAGTACATATATTCTAGCAGATTTGATGAAGGCATTCATGAAGTCACAGAAACTAGCCTTCATGCCGGAAGTTATCCAAGAGGTGGCCGACTTTAAATCTTACGTCAATGGCTTCTTATGCAGTGGGGCGGCACATCTGGTGGGACTTAGTGATGTGCATCTTTTCAAGTTCTACGTTGACAATGATGGTGTTCCGGTCATGAAGTTCAAGAAGTCTGCCGTTGACGCTGAGTGGTTGCCGATGAACAGAGAGCCGATAAAACTCTGGAAGGTAGATGACAGCGGATGTCCCATGCTTCCAACAGGCTCTCCGAAGCCCGTCCCTTTCAAGCCCATATGGGGTAATGAGGAGCAGAACCCGGTCGGAAATCAAGATGTTGCCAGAGACAAGGCTAGAAAAGCGACGCAGAACAAAAACTTCATTAAGACGGAGCTTCGGAAGTACGTGGACTACTGGGCGTCCGGAATGTCAAAGTGCGCAGGTTACGCAGACTCCATCCGCTCATACCTGCAGTACTGGAGGGACGTCATCGACGAGCTTGACAAGCCACTTCCACAGACGCCCTCCGAGCTCGAAGAGAGATTCTGGCCTGCCCATGATTGGAGAGGCCCTCATGAGGGAGGTGAAAATCCGCTAGGATCGCTTCCACAACCATTGGATGTCACCCCCGAAGATGAGGTTCTCGAGCCTTACTGTGGACCCGCCAATAAAGCCCCAAAGTCCACATTTAATCCTTGGCGTGATATTCGTCTCGGGTCCTGGATTTTAGTTAGACCTAGTGATCCAGACATCTATCCTGTCTGGCAGGGTAGAGCAGTTTCGGACGTCGTCAGGGATGAGGGTAATGTCAACCACGGAAAATTCCTCATTAAGTATTGGGAGCTCGATAACAAGCAGAAGAATCTAAAGCGGAAGTACCAGGACTGTTGGGAAGCCACTTGGGTTCCGGACCAAGAGAAGCTTGTATGGTGTCATGTGAGTTCTGTTTTGTTTGCGACTTGGTCTAGCAAAGTTAACCAACTCACGAGATCCATTCCACGAAAAATGAAGGAAGCAGCGCTTGTGAACTTAGAGAAAGCGAATGTCGCTGACCCTTGATACGGTGATCAGTCCCAATACCTGAAATTCTGCTGTGTGAAATTCTGTTTCTGAAAAATCTCGTCGAGTCTCTTCGTTCTCACGGAGGAGCACCGGAGATCTCCGGCTGTGAAGACTATTATTTTCTGGTCCAGAGTTCGACATCCCTCCTATCAGTTCTCGCCACTTTTCGTGAAGAGAACCGGATTTGAGCTCTTCCATTCACTGTTATTAGGATACATTGAGTAGTGACACAATTATTATTGAGTGGTTTATTCCACCGGAATATTTTCAGACCCACATATCTCATAGAACGCTTACCGGAGATCTCCGGGTATGGAAGACAAATTTCGTGGTCGGACGAATGTTCATGTATTGCCTTGTTCAAGTGGATGAGATCTAGCCGGAGATCTCCGGATACGAGATTCACATCTACCATTCTTAACAATGGGGTCCACATTTCCCAATTTTGAGCTTCCCTAGGTGTTCTGAATATTATTGAATCATATCCGGAGATCTTCTGTGACTACGATACTGCAATTTCTCTATCAATGGAACTTGTTTCAAAATGACAGAGACCTTTTTGGCATTCTCCTGGCTGGTTCCTTCTTTGATTTATGACATGCCACTGCTAATATGAAAGTGGGCGGTCAATTACACAGTTAATATCAGTCATCCAAGTTCCTTCATTTGATTGAAGTGATGCTGATGGTTGGCGGCGGAGATTGTACTTCTCACATCTCATTATCACAGGACGTTTGACGCGTGGCCTACCATGTTGTTCGTTCATGAATTTGGCATCTGCCATTAAGTCCATCAGTCTCGGTGTTATGGCGACTTAAATCAATGTACCTACGCTCGAGAAGTGTAGTTAGTGGGTGGGTGGGGAGGATTGTATAAGAGAGGGTTCAGGGCTGCAGTAATCCATATGTTTTGTCTTTCAACCATAAGTCTTGTTAGGCCATAGCCACGGTGGAGAGAGAGGAGATGGCTTTCGGAAGTAGAAAGAGGGAGAGAGAAGTCTCTGATTCGGTAGATAGGAGAGTTTCACGAAGGATGGTGAGCGAGGCTCAGGGTTCGGAGAAGGGAAGACTGCTTTTCTTACAAGTCGAGTACAGAAGGGCGATCTGTTCCGATTGGCGTGTTCTAGACGAATTGGAGGATGACGCTGAGAGCAAGTTTGTTCAAGAGGAGGACTACGGCATCGACTGTGATGCGGAGGACTTAAGCAGATCGACTCCGATGTGGAAGAGACCCTTGATAGAGCTGCTTCGGTTGAAGAAGAGGTGGAGGACGACCCCTGGTATGAAGACGAGGAGGAATCTTCTTCGGATGGCGGCTGCAGCCCATTTCAAATTGGGTGTGACACAGGGTCTGATGTCGATTCGGACATGTACGCACCGGCTCACTGGAAGGATCTTTAGAGCTCTTCAGAGAGGTAGTGCAAGGATAGAATTTGTTGTTAGATCCACAAATTTTGCTCAGACCAGTCACTGCGTTTTCCTACATTTGGTCTTGTATCAAACGCTTTTGTAAAGAGACTTCATTCCAGAGTAGCATTGTCGTTTTTGAACAGCCGAGCAATTATATTTTTAGTACTTTGCTTTCGACCGGATATCTCCGGATGTCTGAACAGCATTCCTTACATGTCAATGCTTCAAGCTCTGAAATGCACTGTACTCATCTTCTACACGATATTACCACAGAAATGTACAGTACACCATATTACATGGTTGTTTTATAAACGTGTTAGCTTGAAAGTTGTTATCATTTTGTCGATCACGACGAACGAAATTTCACGCTTGTTTTATCACTATATTCGATTCGTCATGTATCATTGAAACCATCCGGAGATATCCGGCTGAATGATTAAAATAAATTAACTGGGTATCCCTTTCATATTCTTTGGTGCGACTATTTTACGAGACTAAAATCCTTCTTCCTTATTTCTGGACTTTGCAAAGTCCAGAAATAGTTAAATACAGCATGAAGGCAAGACACAAGAGCGAAGGGGAAAGAGTAAGCCAAGAAGTGTGGGGCGTCAGACCTAACTTCTTGCTTCAATACTCTTGGTGGTGTACGGACGGCTGTTACGGTCATAATGGCGGTTCCGGCTCCTAACCAACACCGGATCCGGGTTCCTTCCGGCTCCGATTTTCTTCCGGTTCCGGATGCTTCCGGCAGGTTCCGTATGCTGTGTTCTCTCCGGTTCCGGATCCCTTGGATTTATGGTAATTCCTAAACGGTTTTAAGGATCTTTGGTACCCCTAGGTTGTCTTATTTCTTATTATTTATCTTTTCTATAGTTCAAACTTATGATTCTAACATTCTAACACTAAATTTTTTTTGTTTTTGCCAGATTTTTAGGCTAACTACCGGAACCTTGTGAGAACGGATTCCCACATTGTTTTCCGCAGGAAGATACTTGAGAGTGTCAATCCGACCATTCCCGACACTCCGCATTTGGTGAGGTATTTGATCTGCGTTGTCATTAATAATGGACATCACTGATCCCATGGCTTGTATAGTGGCAAGCCATGGGCGCTTGATGCCCTTGTTACCGTGAGTTGCATTGATGATTCCTCTACTGAAATGTCCAATATACGTGTGCGTGGACTTCCGAATTCCATGGATCGTGTACCATGCAACACAGCAGACCTCCTGTAGAGCCAATACATGAAAAAGGGCTTTTTTCTTTAAAAAAATAGCTTAAAGGGTTTGAAATAGTTCAAAAAGTAGATAGTTAGTAATAAAAGTTAAGAGAAACTTTAAAAATAAGTGAAAAGCTTAAAATAGATTAAAGGAAATAATGCTAGTATGAAAGGACTTAAAGAAAAGACTTAAAAGAATAGTCACACCTTTTAATTAGTTGAAAGGGTTTAAGCAAAACTTGAAGGGGTGGAAGGAAAAGGAAGAAACCTTTTAAGAAATAGTGCCTCTTCATAGTTTTAGCTTAAGTGGAGTAGGAATTCATTTTGAATTCACCACATTTGAAGAAGCAATTGTGAGTCCTAGCTTGGAGCTAGCAAATTCTTGCGATGGTTGTAAGAATTTTTAAGTTAATACATATTGTGTTGTGTAAAATTCCATTGATTCTAATTAATTAAGTAACTTTGCACATGTGACTTGTGAAAGTGAGTCTTAATAATTAAGAAGTCAAACTTCAATTGATTGTAATATCTTAAATGGATAAATAGTTTAAGAAGATTTAATGTTGCATTTATTGAACAAGTGACATTGAAAGAAAATCAAACATATTAAAAAAACTAAAAATATTTGTGACTAAGAATTCTTATAAGAATAATTGAATTACAAGATAAGAGTTCTTATATTTAAAGTGCATTAATTAGTCTTAAGGAACTAATTGCATGAAAGAGAGTAATGTTATTTTAGAAGAATGCAATTACTTTAAGTTTAAGAGTAATGTATAGTGGATTAAAACAAAGGAATTAAATTTGATTGAAAGTGTATGTGTTAGAGTATTGATCTCAAAAAAGAATCATTCTTAAACTTCTAACAAGTGTGATTGTAGAAGTTAATGTGTTTTGATGTGGAATCCACTTGGAGCTTAAGAGATTAGCCGTGGTCGTACGTGATTAAAGATGGAGCAAATTGCATGAAGTAAGCTTTTCAATTATAAAGAAGAATTAATAAACGAACAAAGCAATGAGTTAAGCAATGGATAAATTCCATTCGCCTAGCAAGGCATAGTTAGAGGTTTGGGCACACACACAAGAAAGACAAGAGCAAGGCTCTTGTCGCAATCACTCTTCTTCTTGGGTTAACATAAAAATTCCCAATCCTTTAAGAGTGTAGATTGTTTAACCCATAAACCTTTAAAATGATTCATTATAGCTTTAAATTTATTATAGAAAACATTTTTATGTGATAATTAGATCAAAATTACTTAAACATTAGAGGCCAGACCATCCCGGGAAGAATTTAGAATCGTATGGAAACTTGTGTGAGTCTTGGGTGTTTTGCGTGAGTGTAAATTTACGGTTTACATTTTTTTGGCGACCATGCAGGGGATGGTATCGTCAGTTTTAAGTAGTTTCTAATTTAGAAAAAATATCTTCGAGAAAGACATTGATTGCTTAAATAAGCTATCAATTGGAAAAAATGAAAAGCATTTAATGAGTGATTCATTAAAACAAAAACTTTAAAAAAAAAACTAAGTTGGTTAAAACATTGGAGTGTACATGGGAGACTATACAAGTGGAGTATGTCTTTCCCGTGGGAAGTAGTTGAAGGAAATTTGTGTGATTTCTTCAACGGGCCGTATTTATTTGGAGCTTTATATCGTGTTTATAGAGCGGCCTACTACGGTCAAGGTTTTCAATTTTTTGGAAACTATCCGAAGATTGATCAACCTTTTAGAGAAAAATTTGAGCAATTGCCTTTAGAGATTAAAGGAATAATTTTAAGTAAAGTCTGGAACAAGGGTGAACAATTTAACGAGTTAATTGTTAAGAATAGTGAGTTACACTTAAAATATCAATTGCACTTTTTGTTTGCTCAACATGGTCGATTGAAATTTCAAATCCAACCCGTAATTTCTAAAGGATTAGGAGCATGGAATGATTTTAAAGTAGATAGAAAAACTTATGTTTTTACCTACGGCGTGCAAAACTTAAGAAGTCAAGTTTTAATTCCGGATTTTTTTTGTAGAGATCCTTATCATCTAGAATCTATTTCTTTTGGATTATTATGTATTTAGATTATGAATTCTTGTAAAGAAACTTTTAAGAGAATTATTAACTCGTTTCACACGATTTTTGATTTTTTATGAGAGTGCATAACCCAAATAAATTTTTTTAAAAATTAAAATTAAAATTGAAAAATTAGGATCACGTCTCTCAACAAATCTTGAAAATTGGTGATAGAAATTTAACCAATTTCAAGCATATGGAAAATTCCTTGAGGAAATCATGTCCTTTCCATGGAAGTTCAACCGGAGAAATTTGAGTGATTTCTTTGGTGGGGCATACTTGTTTGGAGCTTTGTATAGAATTTACAAAACTGCTTATTATGGACAGGGGTTCCAATTCTATGGAGCTCATCCTCGAGTAGACAAGTCTTTTAAGGAGAAATTTGAGTCATTACCTCTTGAGTTAAAACAAATCATTCTTAACAAAGTATGGAATAACGGAGAGGGTTTTAATGAGATAATTGTCAAGAAGGATATTTTATACTTAAAATATCAGTTGCAATTTCTATTTGCTGAAAGAGGAAAGTTGAAATATCAAACTCAACCGATAGGGTCAAAAGGAATAGGGTCGTGGAACGGATACAGGTTTTCAAGGCAAACTTTTGTCTTTAAGTATTCCCAAAGAAATTTTGAGAGTAATACCTATGAACCTACTTTCTTTTTAAAGGATCCTAAGGAATTTGATGAGATTGATTTAAAGACATTATGCATTTAAGAAATGGAATCGTCAGTTGAAACTTTAAAAGAATTACGAAGTAGGTTGAAAAGATTGCTAATAGTTTATTCAAAAATTAAATACAATGAATTAAAATTGTTTAATCTCTTAAGTCAAGAAATAGAACACTTAAGAGAAGAACATAAGCATTGTCCAAAAACAAACATTATTATTAATCATCTTTTAACCAGGTTTCAATATCCTAGAGAATTAATAGTGGAGCCATTACCTTTTATTCTTAAAGTAGAACCTTTTACTATAACGTCATGGCATCACTATTCATATTTATACAATGAGAAGGGTGAGGCCCAATACTAGTCATAGAAGACCTCAATTGATTGTAAACTTAGAGGGAAAGTTAAATTAATACGCGCATGTTCCACCCTATGACACTCGTTTGTTAGAAAAATTAGAGGTTGAGATTGATGAACAAATAGGAGAAGCAGTGGCAAATGAGTGGATAAGTGCACAAGAAATGAGTGATATAATAACTTTGTATAAATATCCAAGGAATAAGAAAGAAGATTTCAAGATAATAGGATTAGCAGAGGAAGGATTATATCTTTGCCTTCATTAACATAAGTGAGTTTTTAGCTTAAGAGAGTTAGAGATCCTTTTACATATGGCAACTCTCAATGTCAGCTAAGGGAAAAGGAAAAGTAGAAGAACAAAAATTAGCACGAGCGGAACGTTATAGAAGAAGGGCAGAAAGATGGGAAGGACTCAGATTCTTAACAATCAATCCCATCTTTAATGTTACACCTTCTCCTAGAAACTTAGAAAATAGAGTTCCATATGAAGACTTAAAACTTCGTAGTACCTCGAGAGGAAGTGCTAGTAATAGTAGTAGTAGAAAGGAAGAAGAAAACAAATCATCATCATCGTCGGAGTCATCTAGATGGTCCCCACCTCGTAGATTACTTCCTTTTTCTACTAGTTCTCCAACTTTTTCATCTTCCTCAAGTTCTACCGAGAGTTCATCACCTTCAACCCCTCCTACTCCTGAAGCAGTTAGAAATAATTTTGTTAACATGGCACATCATAGAATGTTAAATATAGCTCCTTTTCCCATATTTTATGGTGACTTAGGAGAAGATCCAGACTCATATTTGGAGAGATTTCAGGTGGTTGCTACGGCAAATGACTTACCTGTTGATAAATACATAACTAGTTTCCCTGGAAATCTAGTAGGGGAAGCTCAAAGATGGTATGTTGCTTTAAATCCTAAACCTGCTAATTGGGATGCTTTAAAAGATGCATTTTTAGCTAGGTTTAGACCGCAAGCGTACCACAATACTTTGCAAGACCAATTACAGAGTTTTCAAATGTACCCTACAGAGACCATCGCAGGGTATTATACTCGTCTTAGGAATTTGTTAAACCGATGGCGTGATCATGGAATGCCTGAACCTTGGATTGTTAATACTTTAACTAGGGGATTGTTAGAACCTATGTGTATCTATCAAGTAAAACTATCCAATCCTGCAACTTTAAGTGCAGCTTATGAAGCTGCACGAAATTGGGAAGCTGCTATGCAGCGATCCAATATGTTACAAAATAATCCTCAATACCATGATCCCTGTCTTTTAAATATTCCTAATCAAATTGGAATGGATAATCGTGGTAGAGATTACTACCCTAAAGCAATACTTAATGAACCGCCTTTAAGTATAAGAACTACACCTACTAGGACGCAACCATTAGCGTTAATGCCTCCTCCCAGTAGTGAAGAATCTGAATTGAAGGCATTACAAAAAGAGTTTAAGGAGTTGTCAGTGCAAATTAATGAGGGTAGAAATAAAAGACCTAAAGCTACTAACCAAAGAACTAATATATGGTGTAGTAATTGCAAAGGTCATGGACATTTAACCACTGAGTGTAGATATCCTATAAATAGTGCACCTTATCTTAAATGTGTTTATTGTGGTGCAAAGGGACATGATATTACTACTTGTAGAAATATAAAAGAAGTCAAAGCTCTAGTCCAAGATCAACCTTCTAATAACCAAAAACCGCCCTACCGCGTCACGTCTAAACAACCTTTTACAAGGCCAGGAGACAATAGAAATCCTAGAGGAAATAACAATTATAGTCAACATCAAACCTGGAAAGGTCCTAATCAAAATCAGAATAGGGGAATAGTATGTTATAGATGCGGAGAGCCTGGGCATTATTCTAGGGAATGTCCCAATCCTCGACAACAAGTTGGATATAATCCAATTTGCGGTCGATGTGGTCAACCGGGTCATGTATCTACCTATTGCCCTGCTATTATCACAGAATTTCCCAATGTAAGGAAAAAAGTACAAATACAAGAAGTAGAGTCATCTAATTCTAGAAATGTTAATTACATGGCAATAGTAGAACCACACGATGTTTTTATTACTAGATCACAAGCAAGAAAAGCTTTAGAAAAAGAACCAATTAGTAGCTCTGAAAGTGACTATAGCAAAATCAAAACCAAACCAATAGTTGGTAGAGATGTACCAATTATACTTAAGAGACCTGAGGTGCTTAAACCATCACCTCAAATAATTGAAATAACTAGTAGTGACTCTCAAGAAAAATCTGTACAAATTCCTATACGAGTTAAAGAAGTACCTCAACCTCCAATTGTAGAAAAACCAAGTACTTCTATGAAACCACTAGAGCAACCTACTTTTTATAGACCATCAAAGAAAATAGTTAAAGAACCATCATTGTCTTTAAAAAAGAGAAAACATAATAGAATCATGAAGTTAGCTGTAGGAATGAACCCTTATGATATACTCACAGATTTGGATAGGTTACAACCTCAAATATCATTGAGACAATTACTTGTTTTATCACCCTATTGCAAAAATGAATTAACATCCTCATTAATTCGTAAGAGAGCTAAAACAATTGAAGAGAGTAATGTTAAAAATCCTAAGGCAAAAACACGAAGTGAGGCAAGTAAAACTCAACCTGAAGTTGTAAATGTCCATGATACTTCTTTAGATCCGGGAGCACCTACAGTTGATGTGATTATAGATGGAACTTTAATTAATGGAGTACAAATTGATAGTGGGAGTAGTGTTAACCTTATGAATGTTGATACTATGGAAGAGTTGGGTATAACTAACATAGTTCCTACTCCCATTATCTTAAGAATGGCCGATCAAAGTAGAGTCAAACCTTTAGGAAAGTTGCTACAATTAAATACAATAATTGGTGGAATCGATTATAAAATAGACTACATTGTCTTTAAAGTGAGTGAGTCCATTTCTACGTATCCTATCCTTCTTGGCAGACCTTGGTTGTCGTTAGCCAAAGCCAAGGACGATTGGGGTAAAGGAACTTTAACTATCGGAAAGGGTAATAGTAAAATTATTCTTCCTATGTTTCCTACAACCTATCATGGTGAGACTCAGGACGAGGATTCAGATTGGACCACTGATCCAAATTCTGAATCTGAACTTGTGGACACTAATATTGTCCAGGACATGCCTACCTTTAAAAGTTTAAGTCCTAGAGAATATTTTGTCCCTCCAAGTCAAGTGGATGACTCAGATGCTGCCATTGAGGCATGGCAAAATGCACCAATTTTTAATGTTGCTATCGAGAAAGAATCTGATAATGAACCTCCATATATATATCAGATTCTGAGGAATTAATAGGGGACAAGAAAATACCTAGTGTATGTCCTTTAATAAAAAATACCATGGAAATGAACTTAGGCACTAAAAAGATCCTAAGCCCATTAAAGTGTACGATAGGTTAAGTCCTCAAGAGTATGGTGAATGGCATGAATTCTTTAAAAAAGAGAAGGATGCCTTTGCATGGACGTATAAAGATCTTAAAGGCATACCTCCAGATGTTTGTCAACACAAAATCATTTTAGAAGCAGATGCTAAACCGGTTAGACAGAGACAATATAGGATGAATCCAAAATATTCTTTAATGGTTAAGGAAGAGATAGATAAGTTGCTCGAATGTAATTTTATTTATCCGGTTCCATTTAGTGAGTGGGTGTCACCTATAGTAATTGTCCCAAAAAAGAATGGTAAAATTCGTATTTGCCAAGATTTTCGGCAACTTAACAAAGCAACTAAAAAAGATTACTTTCCTTTGCCATTTTCGGATGCTGTTTTAGATGGTGTTGCGGGACATGAGTGCTATTCATTTTTAGATGGATTTTCGGGGTATAATCAAGTTCAAATAGCCCCAGAAGATAGACCCTTAACCACTTTTACGACTGACTGGGGAACTTTTGCATATAATGTCATGCCCTTCGGATTGTGCAATGCTCCAGCTACATTCCAAAGGGTCATGACACAAGCATTTACAAAATATTTAAGAAAATTTATGGAAATATTTTTAGATGACTTTTGTGTGTTTGGTTCAAAGATGGATCACCCAATGGCTTTAAAACAATGTTTTGATAGTTGTCGTGAATATGGTATCTCCATAAATGCTGCTAAATCGGAGTTTGTCACTGCATGGGGTAGATTATTAGGTCATATAGTATCCATAAAGGGAATAGCAGTTGACCCTGATAAAGTAGCCATTATTATACAAATGGAAATACCTGAGCATTTAACCGCACTTAAAGGATTTTTGGGTGCAACGGGTTATTATAGACGGTTTATTTATAAATTTGCATTTATAGCCGTACCTTTGAATGATTTAACAAAACAAACTTTAACACCAGGAGTATGGACAGACGATTGTACTAAAGCTTTTAACAAGTTAAAGCGCCGTCTTAGTAAAGCACCCATCCTAATTCCACCAAATTGGTCCAAACCTTTTGAAGTGTATGTTGATGCTTCCAATGTAGCAATTGGAAGTGTTTTAAGTCAGAAAAATTCTAAAGGACATGATAGACCAATTTACTTTGCAAGTCGACAATTGAGTGCTGTAGAGAGGAATTATTCAGTGACAGAACGAGAAGGTCTTGGCATGATCTTTTCTGTTCAAAAGTATAGACATTACTTGTTGGGATATAAATTTACCTTTCACATTGATCATGATGCTTTAAAGTACATGATCAATAAGCCTCAACTAAGTGGTCGGATTGCAAGGTGGGTTTTGTTGTTACAAGAGTTTGATTTTACTATTAATGTAAGACCTGGGGAAAATACATCCAAATGCAGATTTTTTATCACGACTTAGTGAAACTATAAATCCAGAATCCATTGATGATAGTTTTCCGGATGCACACCTCTTTTCCGTTCAAGACGGCATTGATGTGGTTGATGTTATTCCTAAGGAATATGCGGATATCATTTATTATTTAACTAAAGGAACATTTCCACTAGAGTATGTAAGTAAAGACAAGACTAAGTTAGTTCATCAATCTTTACCATACACCATGATTAGTGGAGTTCTTTATAAAAGGGATAAAGATGATGTTTTAAGACGTTGCATAAATCCTAGTGAAGTTGAAATGATATTAAAAGGATGTCATAGTGATGCATGTGGGGGACATTTTGCGGGCTGGGCAACCGCACAAAAAGTGTTAAGGGCCGGCTATTGGTGGCCCACGCTTTTTTCGGATGCCACTAAATATGTAAGGAAGTGTGATCCTTGTCAACGTGTCGGTAAACCAACTGCCACTAAAGCAATGCCCTTAAACCCGATCTTAGCACAGATTCCCTTTGAAAAGTGGGGGATAGATTTTGAGGGACCCATTAAACCTCCTAGTCGAGAAGGCCAAAAACGTTATATTTTAGTTGCCACAGAATATGTGACTAAGTGGATTGAGGCCATTGCAACTAAAACAGATGATGCAAATACCGTAGCTAAATTCATCTATGAGAATATCATTATTAGATTTGGATGTCCCAAAGAAATAGTAAGTGATAGAGGGACTCATTTCATTAATGATACTATAGAAAAAATGTTAAAAAACTATTTTATCAAGCATAGAAAATCATCACCCTATCATCTTTGAGCAAATGGTCAAACCGAAAAATCTAATGGCATACTTTGTAAGATCATCACTAAAACACTTGAAGGTAACGCATCTAATTGGGATTATGAGTTGAACAATGCATTATGGGCATATAGGTGTACCATAAAAACCACAACTAAAACAACTCCTTTCCAATTAGTCTATGGATTAGAAGCTATGTTACCAATAGAAGTGGAAGTACCTTCACTACGTGTCGCAATATCTGAGAGACTAGGAAATGTTGCATCCTTAAAAGAGAGATTTGACACTTTAGAAAGGCTTGATGAAATAAGGACTCAAGCCTTTATTAATATGGAAGCCATTCAAAAACAACGTAAAACTTACTACGATAGCAAATTACAACCCAAAGTTTTAAAAGATAATGATTTAGTACTACTCTACGATAGTAGATTTCAAAAATTTCCGGGTAAACTTAAGATGAGGTGGTTTGGTCCATATCGCATTCTTAAGTCTTATCCCAATGGTTCCATAGACTTACAGGATTTTGTGGGAAACGTCCATGCGACAGGATATAATGGATATAGATTAAAAAAGTATGTAACTTGAGGGCAAGTCACCTTTTAAAGAGGAGGGCAGAACCTTTAAGTCATTTTGTGATAGTCCGCAATGACCCTAAACTACCCACAGGAAAGTGAGAAATATTTTTAGTAATAGTTCCAATAGGCACTTAGAAAATTGTAAAAACAATTTTCCTCATTTTACAGGATTTTTCTACAGGTGGCTAATTAATTACTTGGGAAGTAATAATCCTGAAGTAAAAATAATTGTTCAATTAAGCCCTTACACAAAATCTTCCAAATTTCTCTTAAAATTTAGTTAAGTTTAAGGAAGAAAATGTCACACTAAAATTAATATTTAGTATAACACTAAATTAATGATGGAACCCATTTATTTTAGAAAAACTTCAAATTCAAACATAAATATTTAATTCACCGATGAAGGTGGAGAGAAAGGAAAAATGGAAAGAATTAAAACTTGGAAGTTGGAAAAACAAAAAAGTAAATGATGGAAAGAAAAATTCAATTAGATTAAACTAGGTAACAAAAATAAATGAATAAAATTTTAATTAAGAATAAAAATAAAAACAAAAATTATTAAATTAAAATTGATAAGGCACCGCCTCGGTAAAAAGGTTAATCGTGCTGAATAGTAACCAGCAGAGAGATACCTTCTGACATCTGTGTACACAAGTACTAGAGTGAGTACGTATTTTTTACAAATACGCATACAATGGATGTGTACGACTCTCAATCTATGGGATCTGTACTACTTGAATTTCGAATGCATACTAATTGCATGCACGATTGAGTTTATGGACGGGCAAGATGAGTAACAGACTAATTTTTAAAAAATAAAAAATAATTTAAGTGACAAGTGTATCTCATAGGGCTATATTGTACGTATAAATACTTGTATATAAGCTTGAGACCTGTACCATTTCCACACTGACCACAGATCCTGACCACATGCATGTGGACATGCAAGAACAACAACATGATAATCTTGAATTAATTTTGAGCTGTTGGGAATTGGTTGTAGAGCATCATCTATCATGATGAATTGGTAGCGGTAACTTAGTACCATTCTCGCTCAAATTTTTTTAAAAAAATAAAAAAAAACAACACGTTTCTTGAAACATGGTGAGAAGCTGGAACGACTAGTGAGTTTATGTGTAACCCTAACAGACAAAATCCTTGAGAGACGTGATCGGGAGAGGTGCGACCATACAGAAGGTGAAGGGGGTGACTCCTGCCGGTGTATAGATTGCAGAATCACTCTGATGGCGAGACAATGTTAGTTGTGCGTCGATATTGTTGTGTAAGTTGGGTTCCTGATAATCTCTGGAGAGTAAAGAACTTAGTTCGACGGCATCAAAGAACAAGAATTGCACAAAATCTTTTGTTGGTGACGTTGTTGTTCTTGGTCAAGGACGATTAACTTTAGAGAGAGTGTGGAAGGAAATGAGGAGGAGGTTACTTTGAGAAAGTGTACACAATAACTCTTGGTCCGATATAAAATTCTCATGCTGTGATGAGAATATGGAAGAAAAGAATAAAGAATTTTTCTAAGGATGCTGGTGTGTGTGCAATGATTGCCGAAGAGATATACAACATTGTGGGTATGAGGAGCGTTGAGAAAACGACCTTGTTTAAACAAGAATGATGTTGATGCACTATATGCATCAAAAAGATAAAAACTTACATACATGAGTAGTGTTGAGGTCGGGATGATAACTGTCCATATTGTTGTGTGCATGCCGCTTGGTGAGGGTGTCTATCTACATGAGCAACAGTAGAAGTAAGAGTCAATATCATTGCATATTGAAATGAGTGGCAATTGTATGCATCAGGAGCATCATTGAGGCATTTGTTATTTTCCAAGTAGCAAAAGAGGAATTCCGAGAGCATCTTTTAACCTGGAGAATCACCTGCCTGCATATTCAGCATACAAGCGTCTCATTTAAGGTGAGAAGGGATGTTGTCTATGTTTATTCACTTTGTGCTCAAGAGTTTGTGCATATTGTATGATGCATTATTTGTTGAGTAGTATGAAAAATCAAAGTCAAAAAACGAAGTCTACAGACATCCATAAAACAATAAAACATGAATTTGTTCATAAATAGCAGAGTTAGGAAATTTAATCTCATGATGACAACAAAATTGTATTCATACAATAAAAGTATTTTTGCATCAAGATCTTGCGAAGAGCATGTATAGACTTGCTCGTCAAGAACAACACAAACTGAAAGGATGTAGACACTGAATTTACTAGAGATCATGAGTATTTTGCGAGGTTGACAGATTTTGGGTCAATGTGAAACCTTAATGGTGTATCGATGCTCAGGAATACCGGAGGAACATCAGTGTTGCGAAAAGGCGTCATTCACAGAGTGAAGGGCAGTGCATTCATTTGTATCAGTGACGCATTTGTCTGCATGTCACGCATCCAACACTGAGGTAAGTAGGTGTTGTCTGTATGTTCAGATCTTTGTGAGTATATGTTGTTCATGTATCAAAGTAAAGTAGGTTAGCGTAGTTTTAATGATACCCATGCAGCCGAGAGTATGGATTGAAGTGGCCTGTTGGAAGCCGTCTATCATGAGTGATTTTAAGAACAAACACTTTTAAGTATACAATAAACGTAGTGTGGTGTTTTTGTCATATATACATAGAAGTAAGTTCTGCCGAGAGGCCGTAAGCTATTGGAATTATAAAGAAGAGAGTCTGAAGCACAAAGACGTTTTAGAAAAATGATAACTCCAAATAATGGTATCTTAAGTAATGACCAAATTGACAAACTGGTTGCACAATTTCGGGTGAAGAAAAGGACAGAAGAGATGGTGAACAACAAACCAACGAGTGAGCGATCGGTAGTACCGTCACCTTTGATAATTATTCCAGAGGAGGTCGTGGATCCGAATCAGTCCAAGCTAGAGAAGGCCGGATTATGGGACTTTATATGCAAACGATGGCCTATGGCGGACCCTGAACGTGTGTTGGCTTACTGGAAAGCTTCAAAGAAGTTATCACAGGACGAGTTCAAGATTCAAGACAGTCTGGTCTACTTCAACTTGGAGACTATTGCTCAACATTTTCCAGGACTATCCACTTCAGGACCTACCTTACTAGGAGTTCAGCTACTGGACAACGCAAAGTTGCTGGAGATTTTTGAGAATCCAAAAGCAGCCACAGTACCAGCAGGGTTTGTCATCAACCGTGCCATAGGTGATTGACAAGACTGGTTACGATATGTGAATCAAAGGTTACTTATGGCACCCGCTGGAATTAGTGTTATTACTGCTGCTAGATTGGCAACTGCATACCGAAGCTGGAAAGGAGAGCAGCTTAATTGGTCCAAGATTCTTTTGAACCAGATCAAGTGAGAGATATATTCAAAGAGCACACGGAATAAACTCTTCTTCCACTGTTCAACTTATCTATCCGAGTTTTGTCCGGTATTGGAGGAAGAAAGCTGGGAGAGGATGCCAACCGAGCAACCCGAGATGTCTTCGCGAAAGAAGACACGTGCTTCAGCAAGAGTACAAGAAGAGTGCGAGATCAATGAGGGACCCTCCTTAGTGGAGATGTCCAGACGGCCGACACCTGAGCCGCAGTGGGCGCTGATAACAGTGGATACAGAAAAAATACCCGACTATGTGTTGGAGGTCAAGGAGGACCATGATGCCACTTTTGATGAGCCAATGCTCCCTGCAGAGTCACCATCAAAGAAAACTATGTCAAGTTCAGCAAAGGCTTCTAACGGCCAATCGTCAGACAAAGACAGAAGCCTCATGGTCGATATGATGGTGCGTTTGGACAGGTTAGAGGAATCTGGAAGGAAGGAGTTGAGTTCAGGAACTTCGTCCCTCGCAAAAGACAAGGGGACCGTAGCTGACAGCGAGTACTTGAACAGAGAAGTGGCAGCTTTAAAACAACAAGTAGCCGAAAAAGAACAATTGATTGCGGAGAAAGACGGAGCTAAACTGCAGCTACAGCAGGAGCGTGATGAAGCAGTGGAAAAGACAGCAGCGGCAACTGCTAATGCAGGTCAATGGAAGAGAAAATGGGAGGCCTTTGTCGGAAAGGAACAACATTATAAGCAAGTGCAGTTGGAAGTAGCTCGGTTGACGAAAGAGTTGTATGAAGCAGAACAGAAGATGAATCGCGCTGTAGAAATGCACAAATATCAGAAGGACAGGAACGACAAGCTTGGTCGGGAGAACGAGGACTTGATACGAAGGCACAAGAAGGAACTGCATGAAGCTAAGACGTTGAGTCCAAGAACTAAGGTCATGGCACACTCCACGGTGACTGTAACTGCTCATGAACAGAATGTTCAACTAGCTACCACAAATACCCATTTACTCCAGCAACTGAGTATTGAGCAAAGCTGGAGACACAAGATGCAAGCTGCATTATGGGAGCGAGAGTTAGAGTCTCCTTACCCATTCTCCCTGTTTAAAGCTTATGAGCTTCAGCGTAACACTTTCTTTCGCATGACCAGTTTGACACAAGGTGTCAGAATCAATAGTGAGGAATTTGATCGCTTGTGGAAGGATGCAGAGTCCTATGCTAATATGCAGAACCTCATCTGCGAAATGTTGGCTAGAGCCGACTTAGAGTTGGAAAACCCAAGCAAGTGTATTATTCCTATTGGCGACCTAGGCACAAGAGTGCTACAGTACAACATGATTCTAGAAGCCCAGATTTACCACAAGAGGAATACTGAGCAACCCGACGAGTCATACAGATCCATCAGAATCCCAGATTTTCGACCTATAGTTACCCCTAAGAACTTTGAATCCATACCCGAGTGGCAGCGGACACTTGAGATGCTTTTGCAAGCGCTTGACAGTGAGCCACTGTTACCAAATACTATTATGTACGTCCAAATGCGCGAAGAAATAGCCCAGCGAGGCGAGATGACCACGAGTCACTATGTGTATGGTAAGCATCGAGGAAAACAGCGGCTGCTGAAGGCATTGGAAGGCGCGAGGAGTCAAGTGATAGACACCGAAGATCTTAGAACACAGGTGGCTCTTAGTTCTCCACCTTCCGACTATCACTCAACCGCATGGGTGAATGTAGTAGCACCTGTTACTGGAACAATACTGAAACAGAGGTATCTTGGTAATTACGATATCATGTTCGATGGCGAGGAGGAGAAACCATTCCCATCGTGGCCCGCTCTGGAATGGATATTAGAAGATGTAGGATTATCGGTGAAACCCTGGAAGCCTTGGGATCAGATATATCCGCGAGCTTCAATTACTTGGACTCATGTAGTTCCTGTGGCAGTGGCCGCGAATCCTCACTTCTGTCTGTTGCAAGGACCTCGGCGGTACAAATGGGCTCCCTAGGCACGTATGGATTCTCTCCCGTACAATTGGCCCTTGATACCTGGAAAATTCTCAACTCCTTACAAGTGCGCGATATCGTATCGAGCCTTCTTCGAAGCCCATCGATATCATACTGACCTAGTGTGTTTTCGTGCCGCCGTAATCTGCAATTTTTTGGGATATCTGTGTTCACAATATAAGATTGTGATCAATATCAATAAATATGATGAGGCCAAACCAGAATTCCTTATGTGGATGAAGCTTCAGCAGAAGCGAGCAAGGTGGATTCGAATTCTGGAAACCATGGCTCTCACTCAGTTCCTGATAGGCCCAAGTTCGATGTTTTCTCTGGAATTTTCTCCCAAGCGGCAGCACCAGATTAACACTTGGTTATCACACCAGAAGACGCATGAAACGTATCTTATGATCCATGATGATGATGTGCGTCGAAATCTTGAGGGCATGGAAATTCAGAGTTATCTACAGGATGTGGAACTAACAGATGAGTTCAAGCACAAGAAACCGAAGCTGGACCAACGACGTCGACTCTGAGCAACAAGTTTAGAATTGAGATCATGGAGCTTGGTGGAAGTGATAGACAATGATCAAGATAAGGACTTGTGAAGATATGGAGCTGTGTCAACATGAAGCTGTGAAGAAAGCCGGTGAATGAAGATCTCTATTTTATCTAACGAGTGCTGCAGACAGTCATGGGGAGCGCAGATTGTGAAGCACCATGATTAAATACTGGACGTTCCTGTTTAAAAAAATAAAATTAAAAATCAACGAGCAGATGTTGAAGAGCTGCAATTGAGTCTTACCAAGCTACCTCCCTGCTATTTAGCAGAGATTAAAGCTTAGATGATAATTCAAATTTTTCAATTCGAATGTTAAGTAGTTTGGTGAAACGCATGATAGCGAACTCTTTATTTTGATCTGTGAACGTTATTTTGGTATCAGAGCTTATGATTATGGTTATAGATCTTGGTTGAGTAAGTTGAATGATAAAAAGTCATAATGTGGTTAAAACTGGAGAGAATCAATTTGCATGTCAACCTGTGGAAGGATGAGACGTAGTAGAAGCTTTACATGATGTTAAAAGTAAAATATGACTTGCCTTGTGAATATAATGATGGTTCATTGGGTAACAACTCGGGCCATTTTTCAAAGGGTGACTGTCGAATTCAAGCAGTCAAAGAAGATAATCGTATGAATTTAAAGAGCTTACCAAGGAATAAGTTCAAAAAATACAATCCAATGATACTGAAAGTAGGAAGGGAGACTGAGTAAACTGCAGTTAGGAGAGGCTGTATAGATAAAAGTAATCGACCAATCACGAAGAGCCAAAAAGTCACTCACTATGAGCTTATCTTGTTGATCTCAGAATATACACATGCAAATGATTGATGATGTTTTGGCTCTGGTATAACTTCCAGTACAGTTCGCGTAAAGTGGTGTCGACATTGATACATGACACGGTGAATGGTCCGTGAATGCGGCTGCCAAATTTTTCTCATGGATGTCGCGTAGTACCAAAGACTAACCAAGCAAAAGCAGCAGTTTTTGCAAGCATGGCAGTTTTGGATGCTTATCAAAGTTACAGAAGTCCTAGAGCTGCGGTTCAGATTTGTGTGTTCGTTTCCATGCTGCTAATAGCCTGTGCCAAGATTCGAATTTTTCAATTCGAAGAAATAGTCCAATGAACGAGACTGATAGCGTGAGCGCTTACCCTGCGAACTTCAATTCTCTTGAAGACTATGAAGTATCGTTACAAATTCGAGATAAGAAATGGGTATGATGAGTGAATGTGGAATAAAATTAAAATGATGATCTGATCAAGCAATGAGCTAGCCTATGACTCCCCGGTTACACTGTACAAATTTTGGAATATGTTACAGTTCACAAGCAGTTCATGAAAAATTGAATTAAGGTTAATGGCAGAAAAGTAGTTGGTATTTTCATCTGAAACTTGTGAAACTATATGAATATTTCTAAAACTATGCTCTTCAAACCCTATCGATTCAGCAACGATTAAGATGTATACAATAGACGATGATCACGAATGAACCAACTGATCGTACAAGTAGTATTCAATAAATGATCATTGTTCAACTCAGATGACCAAACCTATCTGCAGGACCTTGAGATAGCGGACGAAATCAAACACAAGAAGCCCAAGTACACCAAGGGAAAGGGCAGACTATGAAGCGATAGATATACGAGTGAGGAAGCCGAAGAGCCTGGTGTATGTATCGACATGCATATTGCTTGCAGGTCAAGACCATGTGCGATGTAGTGATTTCAGCCTTATAAGTTATACACACGAGATGATGACTCGAAGTTGTTCAAGTATTACTAGAACATGAATTCTTTGATTCAAGTATGATCTGATAACAACTTCCAAGACATAGAACAGTGTTATGTGACTTGAACTTATTGTTCAAGATGTGAATTTTATATTAAATATCATGTTTTTGAAGTTCTGCTCGCAATGGCCATGATAAAGTTTGAACCTTAAGACAAGTTAGAACCTATGATAAAGCCACACGAAACTGACATGGTGATGAGACACTGTGAACTACTGTAGTTGTGATGTTACTAATTTTATGATGAAAACGCTATGATATTGCTCACATTTTAAAATCATTTACATATACTTAGTATATGCAACTTATGGATCGTAATTATTTTACAAATCTGAATCTATAAGTATGAGATTTAAGAGTATGCTTCCTAAGACCTCAATAGACATAGACAGAGAGGTTGTCTGTATTGACGTGCATGGCTCTCAAGTTGTTGATATCCGCAATAGTGGTGACGTAGTAGCCAAGGTGATCATGTAAGTCCTGTTAAGTGCTAAATATGGAGGTATGTCACTCAATCGAGTTCCAGACAACGCCAAAGTTTCTGTACACTTTGAAGTTTTTTCAGCACCTATTTTTATCAGAAATTAATTCGGGACCACCACTGATACAAAATGAAGTTAAAGTCAAGTTTAGCTAAGTCAAGTTTGGGCGAAGGGACCCACTGATGAGGAAGTTGCATGTGACTTGTGAGTAATTTAAGCAAAAGATGAATAAAGTACGAGTCAACATGCACTTGACTGGCGGATGGGCTGATTTTGGAATTACAAGTTGACCCCACATGACTTTGGGCAACTACTCAGAATGTGCGCAACTACTCATGAAGTATCGCTGATGCTCAAATCTCAATATTTTTTGTAATCTAAAAATTTGCTCAAAGTGCTTTTAGAAAAAGCACTGCAGACCAAGCGAATGGAATTCTGTGCTCTTTCCAAAAATTCCATAGTTTCTTATTCTGGACATGCTACTCCATGGACCATTCCTAAATGCTACTTGCAAAATTCATGAAAAAGAAAAATAACAATAAAAATAAAAAATCATTACAAATAGCAAGTATAATATTTGCCAAAAATTTATGAAGGATCTTTGAACAACTTAATCTGTAAAGCCCCAAGCCATTTTAGAGGAATCTCTACTTCGTCGATTAACAACTATCAAGTTGAAAGTATTGAGAATGTAATTATGAATCTTCTTCTACACTTCCATGAGCTGATGTGATCAAAATTTTGTGAATTTTGACCATACATATTGAAAGATAATTGCAGTCAAAGTAAACATGTTTGAATCCATTTTAGTGGAACTTTTTCAAGTAATTTTGTGCTAAGCAAAGAATGCAGATTTCTAAAAGTGATGAATACTTTTTGAAATATCTATGTAACTTATGATGATGGCACTTTGAAAATAGTAAGTTCAAAATTACTTTGGAGGATTTCAAGCCTAACATGGCATCTTAGGAGTTTTTACAAAAACTCAAAATAGAATATTCATTGTCAATATAATACCAGGATGTTTCCATTCCATGGAATATGAGCTTGACATCAAAAAAGATCAAATGTGAAAATGTAGACCTTTTGGACTTATAAGGTGAACAAATAAGTACTTTCATGGTGTGATGGGGATATATCTTAACTTGGACCATGCGTTGTGATTGTAAGTTTGTATGACTTAGAGAGAATTTATAAAGATTGGTAGTTTTTATGGATTATGATGGTACAAGTTATTACAAGTCACAATGATTAGATCACAAAATTAGTGACATAAGAATCAGTAAAAATAAAAATAAAAATAAAAATACAACACCTATGGAACCGTTTTACACCTCACTGTTCCAAAAAATGACAACTGGAGATTGAAATCCGACTATTTGTATGGTCAGTGACATAGCTATGTTAAACAAATTAGTATGTACGGGCACATGTAAAGTTAGTTACCTTGTTCATGGAGAAGTAATTGATACATTTATGACATAAGGGCAAATGTGCAATTTAAATACTGGACATTAGAAAGCTTGTTGGTCCGGAATGACCTTAAACTACCCAGGTGATAAATGTAATATTTTAAAGAAAATGGGATCTAGTCACTAGTTGTTTGAATAACAACTTGTGACATTAAAAAAATAATAATAATAATAATAATGATAATAATAATGGAAAAAAAGATAAGAAAATGAACAATTGTTAAATACAACTAGCATGTTGTTAAAAACCTAAGTTCACTCTTAAAGTGTTTGAGGTCTTTAAGAAACTTAAAAATAATAAAATATTTCTCTTAATTCTAAATTAGAAATTAGAAAAAGGAAAAAATAAGAGAGAACATGATAAATAATGAGAGTTCATTATTATCCGAGTGCGCAATTAGTAGTGAGGTGTTAATACACACTATTTAATCGCGAAGGAAATATGTACTTCAATAAACCAAAGTTGATAGTACATTAGGAATAGAAATTAGATTAAATATTAAAAATAAATAGAACTCTTCATTTTAAACTGTAAATTGAAGGAGAATATGTAGTCATAGTATAGATACACCATTGGTAGTGACGTAAATCACCTACTTTATGGCTGTGATAGGAAAAAAGAAGAAAACAAAATAAAAATAAGATAATAAGGCAATGAAAAAAAATCCGAGAGTTAGTAAGATAGATTTAGCAATTAGTAATGAGGACACACTACTAACTTACTAACTTTTAGTGATGTGAGGACTAATGAGTGCTAACTTGAAGTCAATCCAAATACTGAAATTGACTCATGTATAGATATACATGAAGCATAGGAACCAAATTTAAACAAACAAACATACATGTGATGGAAGACTCAAGAAGAATAAATCTTAAGAAATAGATTGAAGAAGTTTAAAGATAATTGGAACAAGGAAACCCTTAAGAAGATTAAGGAAGCTTAAAGAAATGGAAGTCAAAGACATTGGAATACTAAGGAGCAACAAGGACGAGCTTCAAGTGTTGAAGTCGACGAGGACGTCTCCAAGTTAAAAAAGAGGGCTATGTAGAGCCAATATATGAAAAAGGGCTTTTTTCTTTAAAAAAATAGCTTAAAGGGTTTGAAATAGTTCAAAAAGTAGATAGTTAGTAATAAAAGTTAAGAGAAACTTTAAAAATAAGTGAAAAGCTTAAAATAGATTAAAGGAAATAATGCTAGTATGAAAGGACTTAAAGAAAAGACTTAAAAGAATAGTCACACCTTTTAATTAGTTGAAAGGGTTTAAGCAAAACTTGAAGGGGTGGAAGGAAAAGGAAGAAACCTTTTAAGAAATAGTGCCTCTTCATAGTTTTAGCTTAAGTGGAGTAGGAATTCATTTTGAATTCACCACATTTGAAGAAGCAATTGTGAGTCCTAGCTTGGAGCTAGCAAATTCTTGCGATGGTTGTAAGAATTTTTAAGTTAATACATATTGTGTTGTGTAAAATTCCATTGATTCTAATTAATTAAGTAACTTTGCACATGTGACTTGTGAAAGTGAGTCTTAATAATTAAGAAGTCAAACTTCAATTGATTGTAATATCTTAAATGGATAAATAGTTTAAGAAGATTTAATGTTGCATTTATTGAACAAGTGACATTGAAAGAAAATCAAACATATTAAAAAAACTAAAAATATTTGTGACTAAGAATTCTTATAAGAATAATTGAATTACAAGATAAGAGTTCTTATATTTAAAGTGCATTAATTAGTCTTAAGGAACTAATTGCATGAAAGAGAGTAATGTTATTTTAGAAGAATGCAATTACTTTAAGTTTAAGAGTAATGTATAGTGGATTAAAACAAAGGAATTAAATTTGATTGAAAGTGTATGTGTTAGAGTATTGATCTCAAAAAAGAATCATTCTTAAACTTCTAACAAGTGTGATTGTAGAAGTTAATGTGTTTTGATGTGGAATCCACTTGGAGCTTAAGAGATTAGCCGTGGTCGTACGTGATTAAAGATGGAGCAAATTGCATGAAGTAAGCTTTTCAATTATAAAGAAGAATTAATAAACGAACAAAGCAATGAGTTAAGCAATGGATAAATTCCATTCGCCTAGCAAGGCATAGTTAGAGGTTTGGGCACACACACAAGAAAGACAAGAGCAAGGCTCTTGTCGCAATCACTCTTCTTCTTGGGTTAACATAAAAATTCCCAATCCTTTAAGAGTGTAGATTGTTTAACCCATAAACCTTTAAAATGATTCATTATAGCTTTAAATTTATTATAGAAAACATTTTTATGTGATAATTAGATCAAAATTACTTAAACATTAGAGGCCAGACCATCCCGGGAAGAATTTAGAATCGTATGGAAACTTGTGTGAGTCTTGGGTGTTTTGCGTGAGTGTAAATTTACGGTTTACACCTCCCTTCCCAAGAGCGTGACGTACTTTCTCTTCCAGTCCCAATTAATGGAGTGAAACTGCCTGCCTACCGAGATCGCATACTCCTTTCTGTCTTCAAAGGATTTGTCATAGAATTTGTCTCTAACAGAAAGAGTGTGGGATTGTTGAAAATATTGGCAGCATCGTTTGGGACAGCACCTTTCCGAGCTGACTTTGCGAATTTTGGCGTCCGTAGTACTCTTGATGTACAAAGATTCCTTATTGTTAAGGTCTTGATGTCGGGAAATGAAGCGGTAAGGCTCCTTCGCACGACCCCCCAAATGAGCACCAGAATCAGGTTGTAAAGGCAAGGATGCGAAATGATCAATTGTGCTTTTCAAAGACCGCTCGGAAGGAAAACAACATTCAAGAATGGGCCACGATTCATGACTCATAATTCACTCCATGTCCCCCACAAAAACGTCGAGGACAGTTACACCAATATTATCTTCTCCCAAGGAACCACTACGGAAATGATCCGTTGGTAACGAGGCCATGGTTCTCCTAGAGCAGTGCACCAACCCATTTCCATGCAACCGTTGCACTTGAAGTCCAACCCAATGCTCTCATGGTACAAATGGGGGCGCGTTGGACCGGAGATCTCCGGATGGAATCATGACATCCGCCCTTCTCCACAAGACGGTCCGCCGGAGTGTATGAACAAGTAAATCGTATCCGCGTTGCAAGGGAATGAGTGGTAATTCTTCCGCCGTGGACGTTATGGCCGTTGGTCTAAGTAATACGAACTCACTCGAACCGACTGGTATGTCAACTCCAAGCCATTGTCCCACTGGGTGAACCTCAACAATGGACGCTTCTCCAATTTCTCCTGAACCAGGCCTCATAAGGTTCACGGACATTCCTGACCACAGAACCTCCAACCTTCCAGTAGACTCTTGGGATGGATCATCTTCTTCTGTGTAATTCACACATTGTCCAAAATCAATGGTGGATGTTCGGTTGGTGGCAGATGCCCTCAATGAGAGAATGAGTGGATGTGGATACGAACTGGATGACTAAGGTCATTATCGTCCGCTCGGCTAGTTGGAGATCTCCGGCTGAGTGGAGAATGATCAACAACGACGACTTGTTGTTTAAGTAAGCAAGAAAAGGGAGGAGCTAAAAGTTCCATTCGTATCTAACCGGAGATCTCCGGTTAATCAGAACCAAGCTGTCGAGCAAACTTTCTATGAACATTCCACACTAGAGTAGCCAGAGATCTCCGGATATCCTACGTTCGAACTATATGACAGCCACTGGATTCAAGGCGAGCAACTGTGGTTAGCAAGGGATCTTGGCAGAATCTTGACCACCACGGCTTGAATAGCCGGAGATCCTCGGTTGCCTTTTGTTGTCTTGAATGAAACACCAACCGTACAGAATATTAGCGGGTGTGGTAGAGAGATACAGTTGCAAACCCCGGTGAATAGTACGGATTCACACGCCAAGCAATTACGTCATCTTAGTTCTTGAGTCGAATAAAATTACGGCTTCCAGGCTATGATTGTAGCTCCGGAGATGAATTAGTAACAAAATCACTACACAACATCTGCCGATCGACTCAAAGGTCAGACTGCAACACAATCTTCACCAATCCTCACAAATAGACAGCGGATATAGAATTTTACGAGGAAACATATGTAACATTCTTGGAATAATGTCAAATTGTTTCCCTACAATTATCTAGCACGATGTCGTGCACGCGAACACTCTCACTGACTCGCTGAGCTCCCACAGTATCCCAAACCTCGAGAGCAAAAAATGATGAGAGCTGAGTTGAAGGATACTCTTATCAACCTTCCCAACACCTCCTAGAGGGAAAATTGAGGCACTCAAATTTGAAACGAATCTTGGGCATGCATACTCCTTCAAACTAACTACTGTACACCATCATGATAGTGTACATTCTTCGACGTGCCCATGGCCGAGGCGACATTGCACTCCTGATAGTGAAAGGCTCGTACTCTTGGGATGACCGTATTGTAAGGAAACCATCTAGTTCCCAGAGTGCTCCAAATTAGAAAACGTCCAATGAAGTATGCCCCAGAATATATCTTTGTATATACTAAGGCCGAAACACGTCTTAGACTAAATCACACTATAATGTAATCGTATTGGACTTCTCGTACTCACCTTCGTGAATAAAATTATGTCCTACCCAAGGAGAAGAGTCGGCCCTCTGCTGCCCACTAGTATTGTTCACCTGGCATTACAAGACTCAAGTAGAACGTCGGCATTCGTTACCAATTAGAATATTTGCCAACATTCCCTAGTTTGAAAGAAGTTATATGGCTGCTTCAGAAGATACGTGCACAAGTTACTGAGCAGATGCTTTTAGAAGTACAACAAGCCGGTCCTATGAATTCGGGTAGAGCTTTCGTGTTCAAGTTGGATTATGCATTAGGTTTTAGGATTTAGGGTTTAGGGTTTAGGATTTAGGGTTTAGGGTTTAGAGTTCAGCGTTCAGGGTTTAGAGTACAGGATTCACGGTTCACGGTTTAGGATTTAGGGTTTAGGGTTCTGGGTTCCTAGTTCACGGTTTAGGGTTGAAGGTTAAGGGTTCACGGTTCACGGTTCACCGTGGAAGGGTCTGGATTCATGAAGGTCAAGGGCTTATATCACCTATAAATCTATAAATTAAATTTATTTTACAACTATGAACTATAACTTTAAATTTACTGATAGCTAAAACTTTTAAAAAAAACTGGATGCAATAGAGTGTAAGGAAATTTAGCGAGAATTGAACAATAACTATTTAAAACTTTGATACATTATAATATAGTAAGAGGGAGAATAAGGGAGAGAGGGAGGGTAATGGATTTATTTTTGAAGTATTCTAATAGTTGGCGCTTGCTTTGCAATGCATTAGCCCAACCATTTTTATGTGTTTTTAATATTAAAAAGTATTAAAAAAAAAAAAGTAACATGGTTCACTGTTCTGTTGACAACGCGGTTGACTGTAGCGTTTTTGTAGTTCACTGCATGATTGACTACGCGATAGTTCACTGCGTGGTTTACTGCGCAAATTATGATTTTAGTAGTATGATTATTATTTTTAGAGTACAATATTATTAACTAAGGATGGAGCTTGAGAAGGAGGGGAGAGTAAAAGTAAAACAAATTAAAAACAAGTGAGAGGGAGAGTAAGGGAGGGAGAGTAAGGGATAGGGAGAGTTAGAGAGGGAGAAACGGATATTTAACTAAATATAGACAAAACAAAGTCCAGAAATGAAAACGAGTAAAAAATAAGTCGGTGGGCAGCAGAGGGCAAAGTAATAAAGCAAGAAAAACTCAATGGACAAATTTGATGTTCCAAAAAAAGATATAACAGTTGCAAAAAAAAAACGTTTATTGATCAAAACAAATTACAGTGTCGGCTAGCAGCGAACCAAAAAGTTAACATCTTGAGAACTAATAAATACAACTTCATAGAAGAAAACCATCCAAGAATATAGTTGATCGGATTCTAATGACATGTACATGAACACTCTAAATCAAATTATACAACACAAATGTTTACTTTCATGAACTTTACAAATGGCATCCTTCAAATCACGGACAAAAACTAATTTGAAGTCCATCGACTGGCAGCCGAAGAAGAAGGCCTAGTACCATTCGATTTCGTCCCATCGGACAATTGTGCGCCCATATTCACGCGCCTTTGAAACCGCCGAATGAGACTGACCAGGTCGATGTGCTTGCTTCAAATATTCAGGGACATTTGAAAATCTGTGGAGCGGATGGATGAAGGGAAGGATGTCGGTCACCACGTTAGGAATAACATGGTCAGTGTCTCGAAGGCTCAGATGACCCTCAAACGGCTAGGGAATATAATAAATGTTGTCGGGGTTTTTTTGGAGAGACCTTGGGTTCACATCCACGAATAGAACTATTGATACTCATCGAGCAACCATGTCTCTTACAAGTTGGGTGACCTTCTTCTCTGAACCCATTAACAAGAAGGATGGCTTTGAATTTTTAGGAAGATTTGGAAGCCAAGGTACGAAGCTTTTCTCCACCTCTATGCTTTGGTGCAATTATCTAAGCATCATTGTCTGCTAGTCGTCTTTCAATTGGTTCACATGGAATATCCTCGCTTTTCAAATTTTGAAGGAAGTGATTGATGGGATTTTCTAGACGTGAATAAAGAGTTGAGAAACTTGTCTATTTCACTAGAGAAGCCATCTATCCTTTGGGTTGGTTGTCTCTTTTGCATTTGGAAGGAGATAACTTTTCAAAGTTCATTTTCTCCAGAGCAGAATGACATCTCTCCACTTTAAAAAAGAAAGGTCACCTGGATTTGCCGATATAGAGAGGGTACTATAAATAGGAGTCACAATTGACAGATATGTGATAACCTTAAGTGTGATATTCATGCCTAGGTATTATTGGCCTACACCTGAAATCGATAATCACCCTTGAGTACAGAAAAATCCTAAATTCCTGAAGCATTGTTGAGGGTTATAGAGTGGAGTTATTCTCGGGCCGAGGATAACCAGTGTTATAGAGTGAAGTATTCCCATGCCGAAGATATCCAGTGTTATAGAGTGGAGTATTTCCCAGGCGGGGATAACCAGTGTTATAGAGTGGAGTATTCCTAAAGCCGAGGATAACCAGTGTTATAGAGTGGAGTTATTCTCGAGCTGGGGATAACCAGTGTTATACAGTAAAGTATTCCAAGGCCGAGGATAACCAGTGTTATAGAGTGAAATTATACCCTAAACTGAGGATAACGAGTGTTATAGGATGGAGTTATTCTCAGGCCGAAGATAACCAGTGTTATAGAGTGGAATATTTCCGAACCCAAAGATAACTAAGGTAAACCCCCCCATAATGGTCAAGTTAAGCAGTTTGCATATATGGAGAACCTAGATAATAATTAAATTATTTTTCAGTGATAGCCAATAGAATTACAATTTCAACCCAAGTGATTTCATATTTTTCCGATGTGTTATGAATTAGTTATGAATTTTCAAAGGCATATGTGAAGAAAGTTGGGTGAGCGTCAGTAGGTGGGGGCCATGACCCTCCCACAAATGGCCTAAAATCGCATGCATAACAACTAAAAACTGGCAATGAGTCAACCTTAAACTAATTCTAGAAATATTCCATTTTCTCCACTCTTGCATGTACAATAAGTCTAGAAGATTCCATTCACCTAAAACCACCAACTGTGCATCCAATTCATGCCACCCTAGCCTTTTCTCCCGCCATTAAAAATAGAGAGTTGGTTACATGTGCATGTAGTGGCGATTTTTAGTGAAAAAGTAGCTGACGGCCATGGGATATTGGCGGTTTTAGGCAGGCTTACCTTAGTGTTATAGAGTGGAGTTATCCCCAGCCCGAGGATAACTTTGATTTATGGAAAGTGCAGCTATCCTGGGCCGAGGATAACATTAACTTCTAGAGGTAGAGTTTAGAAACTTGCCTATTTGACTAGAGAAGCCATCTATCCTTTGGGTTGGGTGTCTCTATTGCATTTGGAAGAAGATAACTTTTCAAAGTTCATTTTCTCCATATCAGAACGACATCGCTCCACTTTAAATAAGAAAAGTTAGCTTGATTTGTCAATATAGAGAGGAAACTGTAAATAGGAGTCACAATTGATAGATATGGCATAACTTTAGGTGTGATATTCATGCCTAGGTATTATTGGCCTACACCTAAAATCTATAATCACCCTTGAGTATAAAAAGGTCCCTAATTCCTGAAGTATTGTTGAAGAATCTAACAATGGTGAAACCAAAGCAACCAGGCTTGACTAAAAAGGATTCGGTCCTAGACCATTGATTAGTATTCTAGACCCTTAAATAGAAGAAACCCACCTGAAAGGAACCGTTAGGCCGTAGTGGTGCATCTACAATTAAGAATACCTTCGAATGCATACAATTTCTAAATGTTGGAGTTATCTTCGAGTCAAAGATAATTTGACGAGTCCCTCAACCTCGTAGGGAGAAAAGTACAAGACCATGAATTGACCCTAGTCCATTTCTTCTGAATTCCAATAGAAATTGCCTTTCAGCCGAAGAATTAACTTCAAATCCTAAACAATTCAGAACTACTATGAATTATGCTAAAGCTAAGAATATACCTCTCCCTAGGATAATTCTTCTTGTTAGTAATTGACATCATTAAAAATACACCCTAAACATTTACTGAACCAACGTTTCAATTCTAAATAATTCAGACTATCAATAGAGATTTTATTTTTAATAGAATTTTGTACCACGCTCTAGGTCGTTGAAAGAGCTTCCCAAAAATATATTACACTAGATCATCCAAAACGAATCCGAGGAGATATCTACGGATGAAGTTATAATCGTGAACTTCATCCTTGAATAACTCATTGGTTATGTATTGGATTAAAATTATAAAAATATGTTAGGACTTTGAATTTCAAGGTGAAGGACGAAAAAAAATAATAACGTGCATTCGCCAATAAATCGTGCATTTGCTAACTACGCATTTACACCCGTGTAGCTCCCTTTGTTAAACCGTGTAGTTGTGTATACGCGAATGCACTGCATTCGCATATTCTCTAGCTATAGGTCGGATTGGAACGCGCCATACCTTTCCCGGAAGCTACAAATGAGCCCAAGCCTGAGGTGAAGCCAAAACCGAAAAATTAAACCCCAAGAGAAAGTCAGCTCAAAAAGCCAGCGCTGGTCAAATCGCTTCTAACGTCCAAACGGTGCGCTTTTCTTAGCATTTATCATGGAATTCAGAACCAAAATGGCCGCATTAGAGGGCCTAGGTAACCTTCAAAATCTCCTTCCCCTAATTCGAAAAGCCAAGCAATATCCCTGTATCAACGTAACACTATAGCATTGTAACCCTGATCCCTATAACCATGTAACACTGTAACCCATCACCCTATAACCCTATAACCCTAACTCCTAAACCCAAAACCCTAAACCTTTGGTATAATTAGTTGTTATTCAAGATGATGCTTAATACTAGAACCCTAAACCTTGTTAGAAAATCATCAATCTCCTCCATTAACATGCGTTTCAATGCTAATAAAACCCTGGCTATTATTGAAGTTTTTTCTGGGTTCATAATTTTATACCACGCTATAGTGTGTGCTGAGAGCTTTTTAAAAAGGTATCACACTTAATCATCCGACCAAAACTAATGAAGATATCTACGGATGAAGGTTTATTCACAACTTCATCCATGCATAACTCCTTCAATATTGGTCCGATGAAAATTTAGAGTATACCATTAATTTTAATATTTCAAGCTTAACAAGAATATGAAATAATAACATGTACATTTTACAAAAACGTGCATTCACTAACTAGCATGTGGGCCGTTGGGGACCACAGTGTAAAAAACGGCCCACAAGCCCACACGAATGCACTGCATTCACGTTCCCTCCTGCTATAGGGCACGCTTTGAGGCCTTGCTGACGTTGTAGTTCTTCTTGAACTTCCGCCAGTTGGAACGATTGTACGCTCCAGTGCTATTGAAGAGTCTCAGCTCCGGCCTGATCACTTGAAGCTCCATCCGAGCAACCTCCTTCCTCTTCCTCCGATCCACCCAGTCCCAGGCGGCGTAGCAATCCTCGAGCACAGATTGCGGTTGCTTTATAATCACCCTAGGGTAAGGTAGTTTTCGAGATGGCCGTGATCGATTGAGAATGTGCTTGCACATTTTTGCGTGATCGGCTTCGATCATGTTGCCAAGAAACTTGAAGAACTCGCGCATCAGGACCCCATCCTTCTCAGGCACCCAAGACTTGACGTCCTTAAACTTTGCCAAGGGCGTCGAAGTCGAATCGACGTTGATAAGATTGCCATGTGTCGCCGAAGAGATGACATCCGACCAAAGCTTGAAGGTCTCATCGGTTGCGGTGATGATCTTGACCTGGTTTGTAATCGAGAGCTCCTTCGCCTTTCCGGCTTTCTTGAGCACTGCCTGGCTCTTTGCAACGTTGATCATTATGAAGCGCTCACGAACCGCGTTAAGAAATGGCTGCGCAAAACATAAACACGGTCGATTTAGTTTACAATTAAAGTAGAAAATAAACATGTCTAGTAGGGTCCAACAACTGCAAGTTAGCTCAAGTCGAGCTAACTTGAAACCTAAGAGTATACAATGTAAGCGATTTTAATCTATACACAACACTATATAGATAGTGAGCAAACATGCACTTTAGCTCGACTCGAGCTAAAGTGCATGACCTTGGTTAAGATATATTACCTCTAACTTCTTGTCATTGGCAATCTCCACTGCCGTTCTCCGACCTGACTTGTGAGACTCGCAAATGCCCGTGGCAGAGTGCTTCCGCATTGGTCTCCCAGCTTGGATCTATAAAGCCCGAGAGCCAAGGATATTGGTTACCCACGTCGGCTTGAATTGGACCAAGTGATTCACACGATTATAATACGCGGATATCTTCCTCAGCTTCTCCGGATCCTTCGTCCAGACAATGTAACACTGCCATGTTCGAAAGTGCCTTCTCATCACCTTCGAGACGTTACTGTTTATCATCGCCTTTGATGCTGCAACGCAGTGCTGGCCGTTCATGATGTAGTAGTCGTAGTCGCTGAGCTCCTCAACCGTCGTTGGCATAGCATCGAGCTTCGGCATGACGCAGAGAGTCTGCTTCTGCGTCTTGTTGAGCATTTCGAGGTATTAATGCATCAACTCCTCCATGCCCCGAGGTTCGAATGCACAGATCGTCCACTCCAGCAATGCATTCCGCAGCCTCATTAGGTCAAGCTCGAACTTCTTCTCTCTATCTCCCTCGAAGAAACAGCTCTAACTCGATTGTCTCTCCAAACCCGAGCGCCTGAAGGAGCTCCGAGAGTACAGAGGCCATCGAATTGGCCAACTCCTCCTCTAATACAAGCTTCGTCTTCTTTCTCGAAGAGGTCTCCGGCTTCTTGGCAGCTGAGCACTTCTTGACGGGGGAAGCAGACAGCGTGTTGCGCAGGGTGCTTCGACTTGTCCTTGCACCAGGTGTTCTAACCGAGACCGACGCTTGACTCATATCCTCGCTACCGGTCACGGCCCCCAAAACAATTGAAATTTCTACCGGGCGTCTTGCCGGGATATTTTTGGCCTTATCTAGAGCGGCAAAGGTACTCATTCTTGATAGAATGACGCGGAGTTTGTTAGCTACAGCCTTTGCTTTCAGCGGCTGACCACTACTAGTCTCCCATTTCTTTAGAGAGATTTCATGGTCAACCTAAGTCACTATTTCATCAAATTTGGACCCTCGAAGTGAATTGACACAATCGTGGATATAGAAGGGAGGTGAAACATTGTTCACTACAATAGTAAACATATAAGGCTCTATGGACTCAGTGGTTGTCACACACGACAACTTAACGTGCTCATTATCTTCGTGGACTACATCGGTAATTTTGGTTGTGAAGTCGATGTGCTGGGGTTCGACGATATCACCAGTGAAGGTCTCACCAAACACCAAATTATCCGTATAGGTGGGTGTAGAGTGATTTTTCACCACTCTAATAAAACATCCAAGTGTACCCACACCTCATAGGATTCGTTACGGGGATGATCATACGCCTAGTTTTAAGTAATTGGAGATTAATTGTGTCGTTAAAGCTATCTTTTTGGTTAATTCTTAAGGTTATCTATCTATTTATAGGAAATTAGGGCTGTTAGCATTACTCTTAAGGGATCCACAAACAAAGTCTAAACCCCAAGGATCTCTCGTGCCTTAAGACGGAACATTAGTCCTTTTAAGATTGTGCTTATGCCACTAATCCTTAAACACTTGCCACACTGGGCTAATGGAAGTTTCCATTAAGTCTCATTGCATTGGTTCTTTAATTACAATCTTTAAGAATTCACATTCTTACCTCATGCAAAAACGCTCCACTTTTCACGTCCGTCCACTCGGTCCACGTGATCACGTTCTTAAGACAATGTTTAGTCTCAAAAAATCCCATACACAAGTTAACTTAAGTCTTGAAGAGTTCACCTCTTAAGTCTCCACTTAAGTTCACTTACCCACAATTATCCCTTAAAGACCACGGTGTTCCACACTTACTCGTACCACTTTGTCTTTAAGATGTCTGAATTTTACTTAAGGCTTCTCTCTTGGTCGGGTCCATGTTCTTAAGAACACAGTTTCTGTCCTTGAGTTCTTAAGCACTCACTTTCTCACTTAGGACTGATTCTTAAGAACCTGCACTATCTAGACCAATTCGGTCCTACAGTGTTCTTAAGTTTCTGTCTTTAAGACTTCCAGAACCGGGAGTGCATCTCATTGAATGCAAATGTTGTCCCGTATTCTCAATTATACGAACCTTTAAGTCCAAGCCCTTAAACTTAAGGGTCTCATGGTACTTAAGGTCTCACTCTTCATAAGCTTATGTATCCAAACTTGGACTTAAGATTCTTAAGTTTCTATGTTTTCTTCTTAAGTCTTTCTTTGGGATTTGTTCTTTATTTTCTCTCTTATGATAGACTCTTAAATACTCACAACTTAGCCTACCTTAGAGAATCCCTTCTATTAAGGCTAGACTTAATGCCAATTTTGTGTATGCATAATATGACACTCTTGCCATGCATCAAGGTATGCCACTCTTGATGTTTATTGCATAAATTGTATTAACATGAATAAGAACTCCACTCTTATTCTTATGATACTCAAGTTATGCTCACTCACACTCGAGATCTTATTAAGTACTTATGCATCACACATCTCATGCACTAAGTCACTTAATTTCACATTATCTCCATTAATCTTCACACTCATGATTAATGCTCCAACACACACACACACAAGGTCACACCCACGACCTTAGTAGTTAGGGTATTTTCCTAACTTATTCCATGAAGAATAAATATACAATGCATTCATGCATAGGAATTTTATCCACAATTAATACCTAATGCATGCAATTGCATTTACAACACACAATGTCAAATTTATGCAATGAAGTTCACATAATATTGCAATTATACATATGACTCAAGTTACAAGACTCTACATATGCAAATTCAATAACAATTATATATTCATATATAAAATTAAATACTCTTACAACATTAAGAGTCATCAACTAGCTCTTTCACCTAAAGCTAGGGCTCACTCCAATCTTCCTCCAAGGAATTTCTATGGTAATGGCCAAGAATGCTAAAAATTCAAGCTAGTCATTCTACTCAACATCCAAGAGGTACAACTCTTGGAAAGAGGTTTTCCCTAGTATTAACCATTAAGATTAATTCCACAAAATCTTCACATATCTTCATATCCATTCATGAAAAGGTACACCCTACCCAAAGGATGTGAGTTCAACCCTTTTTCCATTATTTCCTATTTCTTGGATATGAATAGGTACTTTCCAATTAATTAAGTACTTAGTGTAACTTAATCATTAATTTTTTAATTTTCCATATATCTACAACCCTTTTTACACTTAATTTTCGGAAAAAAACTATTTTTGTCATTTTGGCTCTACATAGCCCTCCTTTTAGCTTGGAGACGTCCTCGTCGACTTCAACGACCTTTGTCCTTGAACTTGATCTTTCGCACTCCATCTTCCTTTCTATCATTTTCTTGTAGTCTCTTTAAGCTCCATATAGATTTCTTCTTACTTGTCTTTATTCTCTAAAAATTGTTGATTTTCTTTATTTGCTTTTCATTGTTCTCCTCTTTAATGAGTAAGTCTCATACATACTTGGCTTCAAATTTCTCCTTTTAACTTAACTCTTTTAGTTAAGTATTCCATTTGTAGATTTCCATAATTTTTTCATTTTAGCTTTGAATTTTTCCATTCTCTTTTAAATCTTCATTTTTAATTTTCATTACTTTTCAAATTTTTCTTTTCAATTTATTTTTTCTTCCATATCTTCCTCTACACTTCACTTGCAATCATTTTTTATTTTCTTTTTTCTTTTTACTTCATTCATCATTTTTTTCAAATTTAGAAAATTAGCACTCATTAGTCCTCACATCTCTTGATTAGTAAATTAGTAGTGCATCTTCACAACTAATTACTAATCCTAGATTACTAACTTTCTTTCCACACTCTTTTATTTCTATTTTTTCTAACTTGCGTGAGCTACCCTATCATACAATTCAAGTAGTGTGTATATTACTTCACCACTAATCGTCTCATCTACATCACTCACATTGTTTTCCATAGCCTTTTTGCTTTATCTCTCAATATTATCATGTTCTTACTTATTTTTCCCTTTCATGATACTCTCTCATTAGAATTATCATGTTCTCTCCCTCTTATTTTTTCCTTTCATCTATATGCCTTAAGTTTATTTTTTATTTATGATTATGATTATTATTTTATTTTTATTATTTTTTTAAAAATTATTTTATTTTTTATTTTTTTATTTTTACAAATTGAATTTGCTCTTTCCTTAAGACACTATCCCTCCACATATTCTTAAAACTCTCACTACATGTAAGTCTTAAGATTTTTGTTTTATCCAAAGTGTAACTGACTTTGGTTTTTTTTTTTTATTTTTTTTAAGGGAACTGACTCATAACAGTTTTTAAAGAACTGACTTACTTAAGGAAAATAAGGATCTATCCTATTTGTTCTTTGCCTTAAGGAACTAAATTTCTCTTGCTTGTCTGGTTCTTAAGGTTCTAGTCTGCTCAAGGTTGTAACTTAAACTCTCACTTTCCTTAAGGTTACTGAAAGAGAAGATCTCATTCAAAACAGGAATCTTACAAACTTTGTACTTAAAGGGATCTTTTCTAAAATTTTGAACTTAAGGAGTTGGACTTTAAAGTATAAACTTACTACGTACTGGTTTTTTTTTTTAAATTTTATTTTATTTTATTTTATTTTTAATTAGGAAAATTATCTGTTCTTTCAGCTCGTTCGTTTCTTCCCGAACTTGTTCTTAACCACGTATAGACAGAGTTCTGTCTGTATTGACAGGTTTCTTATGTTGTAAGTCATAGACTCCGAATATCAGTCTTCTATTTTCATTCTTCCCTAAATTCCTTATAATTGTTCCTTCATTGTGATTCATCACGCTTCAGATTGTGAAAATAGGTTGTGCATATGTCTCCAAATAATTGAAACAGTAAGAGAAGTTATTATTTTTCTGTATACTAGGTTCAGCATTTGTCCCATATCGTTTGGTAAGGCTCCTGCGGCTCACGATATATAGGCTAACAGACCAGATATCTTCATCTAGCAGGCCTTGGTGGTCGGTTGACGTGTGCCGTGGATACATACTGTCGTGGCAACCTCCGGGTGCTAGTGCCGGGTATGTATCTATCACACGTGGCTTATCCCACCACGCTTGACTAGAGTGCTGACTGTTGTAGTTACAGGCAGTTCAACATGGTTTTTTTTTTTTTTTCATAACTTACTGCTTAATATTTCCTTCTTTGTGTGTACACTTCCAAGTCACCGAACCTCCTTTAACACCATATTCATTAAAATGAGACATTTCAGAGTCTCAATTTATCATGTTCTCTTTTTATAGTCAATTTATAATTTCATTAATTTGAGACTATGTATTAAATTGAGACTTAATCTCGATTGAAAATGCTAAATAATCTAGCCGTATCATGGATTGTTGAATTCAGCTTGTATGAAATTGAATATCATATTTAATTGTGTGTGTAAAGGTAATAGATTATAAAAAATGTACCTAGATATGGAGCCTATTATCTAAGTAAAACTAATACATCCAAAAAAAATCATTGCGAGAATAAAATTACGATGGAAAATAGAAGCGGCAATAAATTCGATAACCCCTCTAAGTAGATGAATCCAAAATTGGACTTATATAAAATTATAACACATATACACTCATTTAAATTCCACCTTGAATGCATACCTTTTCATTTGAAAAAGAATGAATTACCAATTTCAAGAGATTATACTATTTCCAAACAACAAGGTCGTTGAAATACCTAGTAGCGTTGAAAAGTTAGCATGTATTGTAGCAATCCATTCAATAATTGCTATCTATAGAAAGTATCGATGCATCAAGGATAAATGTACAATTATTGACACTCACAATGTGGACCGCCATTTATAGATCAATGATGTAACAAAATTCCCGCCTCTCTTGTATAATATTGAAAGCAATACAATACATTACTACATGTAACTACAAACACTAATCTAACTCCATCTACAAATATGCTATGCGCACATTCAAAGTCTACAATTCCATCCTATAGATACAAGTTCACTACATACTTAATAGGATACCCAGTACGGATGAACAAAAAATAAAAAAAGAACATGCACCCCTTCCATTTTATATTGGTAAAATAACTCCAGTCCCCAAAAACCACAAACTCCTTTGAAATCTATAATTCAGCTAAAGATGCCTTGATTATGTCCACCTGTGATTTAGGAATTTTTAATCTAGAGGAGCTTGTGTTTCCACGCAACCTAGGCTTCCAAGCCGTTAAAATACAATCTGTATACACCCAGATTGGTTCAGATTCAGTCTCTTCAACCCAATTATTCCCATGATTAGAATCCCACCCTTGGTACGTTTCCAAGTCCACATGACGCTGGGATGCAGGTTTGAAGTATTGCACTTTAATCTCATGAGAATGTTCACGATCCGGATGTGGATTAGTCAATGCCAAGGCAATACAAAATGGGCGCAAATCTCCATCAGCTGAACGCACCGCAAGTACATAGCCCTCGTACTCATCTCTACCAACCCGAAACAATGGAGGGGGACAATGACGTCGTTGTCCAATGAATGGAGGGTCCTCTGCATATTCCTCCCTCAACGACCCATCAATCTCATATTCATCCACCATGGATGGAGCATATCTACATAGTGGCCAAAATCCCTCTCGTAGGAGAGCCGATTCTTCCAAAGGCACCTCGAGAGAAGCCTTAACACCTCTCCAATAGTACATAATATGCTGTTCTTCCTCCTATATTCACCCGAGAGATCCTCATTAGCCATTGATTCCCAAAGACTTAGAAACCCAGAGATACCCTTCAGGACCTCATCATAATTCTCATGACGTCGCGGAATGAGAGGAATCGGCTGTCCACGAGGCAAAATTGGCCTACCATCTTCCGCCACTTTCCACAGCTGGATTCCTCCATCCTCCTCAGGCAACCAATCCCTATCTGTACAAAGAATTTTGTACTGCATCTTTGGCAATCCATCAGAGCCCTTGTAAAACTTGAATTGTTGGCCCTTAGTGTGACCTGTAAGGGCGTCTTTGCCAATGCACAAATATCCTTCTAAAAAGCCCTTGAAATCGGGCACCTCTTCAATGAGGTGTGGAATAACTGGCACTTTCTCAGCATCCATGAATGATTTCATCAAGAGTGGAATCGTTGGATAGCTATTTGATTTGAGTTTGGAACTCCATCTCCCAAACATTGCGTCAATATCCTCGTGAGTATGACCAACAAGTAAGAAGTTGACATACACTTCACGGAAAATACCCATATGGACAAGGAGGGAAAAAAAAGCGAACACAAATCTATTTTTATTGTCCCCTGTAGCATTATCTAACTGCATTTGGAGAATTGGTGGTAACTGTTTCGCAGGAACAGGTTCAACTGGTAGAGCAGCAAGGGATCCAAGACACACGTTAGCATCCGCAAGCACAACCTCAGAGAGAGGAGAAGCTCTTCCACTCGTAAATAATTCACGAGAAGAATACACCGGTGGACTCTCTAAGTCCCGAAGTAACTTTGCAATGGATCCAATAGTGTGGTTCGAGTCTGTGGGAAAGATGTCAAGACTATAATGGGCATAACGAACATCTCCATGTCCATGAGCAATCATTCCAGTTACGGCCACAGGCAGCTTCATGAAGGACTCCGTCGCTTTATTCTTGTGAGAAAAATGCGGTTTTGCTATGATCCATTTTATCATGAATGATGCACACAACCTCGTCAGGTTTTTCTTCCGAGTTCTTCTGGTTCCCATAATATAAAATGCGATGAGTCTGTTGAGAGGCTTGATGTAACTGCAATTTGACTTCCCACATTTTGTATGAGGAGGACCCCCGTGTACAAGCCTTCTTTAATTGCTTGAGTTGGTCGCATCTTCCGCAGCAGGCAAAGTTGTCACCAGGCTTCTTCGTAGAGTATTGTTCAAACTCAGAGCTTCGAATTCGACTAAGACCAGACAAAGATATTGGTTTGAGGCCAAATCTTGAATTCACCTCATTCACTTTGGGCAACACTCCATTCCATTGAAAAGAGGCAAGAGGGTGTTTGGAGACGACCTTCTCCCCAGTGCCAAGTGTAGTTGTCTTATTAGGACTGTGATCGGCAGCATCATCAAGTATATCATGCAGAGTAGCAATTGCCTGTAGAGTATGAGTCCGAGGCTTCTTTGAACCAGTATTGCCGTGTGCCCCTGCCCGAATCCCATCCTTTGCCTCTCGTTTGTACCGGTAGAATGTGGCTCGACTAACCCCCATGATAGTACACCATGCATTTTGGCATACATCAATTCCATCAAGCGTCACCACATAGTTGCCATTGGAATCCATGTGGATCTGCCTGTGTACATCAAGCCAGACATGTTTCTGAAAGAAAACACCTCCAATGTCACGGTAAACTTGGGAGCGAAGCACAGAAATTGAACACCGTGGAAATCGTTGAGTACAATTTCTTGGACAACAGACGGTGCTTGCAACAGAGTTGATTGATTGTGAAGTAAGAAGTACTTCCTTCTTTGGTCGAGAAGGACCCTCTACCCTGTGACGAGTGGTTTCGTATTGTCGAACGCCTACTCTTGGTCCGCGACGAAATACCTTAAGAGTTGCATTGAAAATGCTAGTTTGTTCTTGGTCATACAAACTCACATTACAAAGAAAGACTTGTCGAGTTGGCCATGCTCGGAGGGCAAATATCCAATTCAATGGAATTTCATTCTCGTCTAAGCATTCAGCGATTAGAATAGCAACATGATCATCTCCAAGTGGTCGACCACCAGTTTCAGGAACAAATCCAGAATCAACACTCTGGCAAAGTCCAACTGCAACATTGGCACCAGATGTGTTTCGAAGGATAACGCGCTTTGAGAACCACGATGAGCGAGGAATGCCCTCACATGCAGCAACACCTGGAGGTAACGTAGGTGGAACTCGAACTACACCATCATATGAGCGTTCTTCCATCTTCAAGATAACACAAGAAAAAGGACAGAGGTTTAGTTATCAAGAGATATTGGCAAATATGTAAATGACGGCTCCAATCAGAGGAGAGAGATACAAATAAGAAATGCTTATCCTCGACACGAGGATAACTTCAGATATTAAGTATTTCAACATTGAATTAGGGAAATGTACAATAATTCAACAGTCAGTTATGACAACACATTGTTGATTAAACCCGGATTGAACACACCAAATGTACAGAATATTTCAAACGAAGATCAGCATTCAGAAATTCATTTATAAAAATTCATATTTGTAAAATTATCTCCATCAATTTGAAATGGCTAGAAACCAATCTTCTTCTTTGATGGAACAGACAGCACAATACCTCAGTGAGTTATCCTCGACCCGAGGATAGACCTGCGAAAGAAATCTGAAGCACAGAAGAGAACGTATGACATTGGCATTCACCACCTCAAAGTTCGAAGAATACATGCATCTCAGATGACATTAAACTCGGAGTCAGTTATCCTCGACTCGAGAATAACCATCATAAAGTAAGTGATCCTGATATTGTATATCATACTTTTGATATCCTCGACTCGAGAATGACAAACATGTTGGATATTACACCCGTCTAGTGCAAATCAAGAATTGACATCAATTCTTGATTCAGCTGATGAATTCAGGTAATACTGAATGTTGTTTCGTCGCATTCCAACGAAACTACATGCGTTATCCTCGAGTCGAGGATAATTCTTTGTTCAAATTGCACCCCGTTTACCTTACAGTACTTTACAAGATTCAATAGTTTTATTCTCGAGTCGAGGATAAACTTTAAAAATAATGTCCCGTTAGTGATGGATTTGATTCGATTATGTGAGTTCAGGTTATCCTCGACCCGAGGATAATAGTGCTACAGTGATTCCGTAATATGCGGAGTGTCACAGATAGAGACTTAGTTTAGAGACAAACAAGAACCGCGAAAGTGGTCAATATCACTTAATAACGTGCGATGGGGAGACCTGTACTCTTGCACAGAAAGCAGAGTAGAAAACATTGAAATGACCTGTGCGACACAGGCAAATAGGAAATGAATATGATTTCAACCAACGAGCAAGAAATACAGCCACATAAGAAATACAGACTCACTTACACTCCTGCCCTAAAAAACTATCCAGAACATTCATGTCCCAAAAAACGACCTGGAACAATAAAAACCAGTTCAGTATCTTACTGAGCAAAGGCAAGAGCTGAAGCACAGAAGTGGAAGCGGAGGCGAGGAAGAGAGAGCTTCAGAGAGGGAAGAGTTCGAAATGAGTATTTCCAGGGGAAAGTTAGAATGTCGTGATGGACTTCGGTGCACAAAAAACGGAGGAGGGCGGGAAACTTGAAAGACTTTTTCCTACGGCGGCATTTTTGGGCGGGGAAACAATGTATTTTTGGCACATCTTTTAAGGTGACCTTTTTAAGTTGTCGAGTCACTTCAATTTAGAAATGCCACCAACCCGAATAAGACAAAATGAGATTCGTTTTGACAAAATCGGATTTTCTAATGAATAAAAAACTGAAAGTCATATTTGGTTTCATATGTAAAATAAAAATAAAAATAAACAATAATCTGCTACATTAGTTTTAGGGTAAAAAGGGTTTTTTTTTTCAATAAGCCTTGTAAAATGAGAATCATTTTCAAGAATATAACTCTTGGAATATTAAAAGTTTTAACATATATAATTTGTGTTGATATTGTTTTCAAATAAGAATTGAAGATAATTTAATTTGGTTTTTAAAAAAAGTTGTATATTCATTTAGGCTTTCTTCGTTTCATTGATAAAAAATCGAAATTTTAATCAACTTTAGATTATATTTAAGTAAGTTGATAAATGTTTTTTGTCACACACAAGAAGAAGAAGAACTCTAGTTCAAAAGACGGCGTGAATAAAGTGTTTATTTGATCCACCGCTAAGTCCATGTCCACCGGACTTATATCACACACATATTTGTTCTTCAAAGTTGACGAAGAAGGGGAAAAATGATTATTTTTGTTCACAATCTTTAAATATAAAACGAACTTTCTTTGAGCTAATTCATGCAATTTGATGACTTTCTAATTAAAGGTTATCCTTGATTTGAGGATAATTTTTTTGACTATAATTAGTAGTCAATTGCTATGTATTGAAAACTAGAAAATGGTATAATTTATTTTTTTAAATCACTAAATTGTATAGTGTAATATGATGTGAATTTGAAAACTACTCATGGATCATTGCACTGTCAATAATTCTTTATGTCTTTTTCTCGAGTGGCTTAAGTCTTAATGTGTTTCTTAGTATTGCTTGTATAAAACTATAGTGAATCAAATACATGTAGTTTTCTTTAAGAACGACTAAAATAAAATTTCATTGGTTTGGTATGTTCGTATTCTGTATCATAAGTTTTAAGAAATTTTTAGTTGACAATTGCAACTTTAAGTTTGAAAAGCAAGTTCTGGACCACTACGAAAAATCAAGTGCAATGTCAAGTTCAAGAAAAACATTTGTCGTATAGGCACATTTTTTTAAAAATGTATAAGTGAAGTATATTAATTTTTTTTTATCAAATCATACATGAGGTTTTTAAGCAGGTCCATAAATTATTAAGTCATACATGAGGTTTTTAAGTAGAAACCCTAAACCCTAAAACCCTAAAATTCTAGAAACCCTAAATCCTGAAACCCTAGAAACCCTAAAAATCCTTAAAAACTCTGTAAATCCTAAAAACCTAAAAACTCTAAAACTATAATCACCAGTTTAGAATTGATTTTGGTATGCAATTTCGAGGAACTTTTATTGCGGTTAAGTAATATTGAAGTATTCTGATCACGTTAAGTGGTTCTACAAAGGTAGATAAGCAAGGAGATAGTTCACATTATAACTGACGTGAAGTAAACTATTGAAATTCTTTGCAATCTCCGGTTCAAATCCTAGAACGATAATGGTCCGCAATGGCAAGATGAGTTTGATTTGTACTTTTGTAGATTTTCATAGTCACCCATGATTAAAATGGACCCATTTTTTAGCAAGTTTATTACAAACTTATCAATGTTTTAATCCAAAAATTTGAACAATTTCCACGTAGCATTCACATTATTCACATGGCAAATAATTAATGTAATGTACTAGCATATTTCTTATATATAACTTAAAAACTAGCCCCTTCATATATACTAAACCCTTAACCCTAAACCTAAGGGTGCTCTTTGCCATCTCCGAATTCGAATCTAGTTTTACTTTTTCAAACATATTTCCAATCCAAATACAATTTAACATTAACCCCTAAACGTCCTTGGGGGGTCGAAACGCTGAAATACAGTAAAAAATCCCTCAAAATTATATTCCATGTAGAGCTTAATGAAAGAAAAATATTCAAAAAGTAACCGTAAGATCCTCTTCAAACATAGCCAAATAATAAGTGAGGCAATTCTTGTGTACTTTGGACATGATTTAGGCCTCCATCCACTCCAAAAAAGCTACGTTTGGGGGCTGAAATTAGTTGGGCAGACCCTAGCACCTCTTGTTGAGACCCCAACAGCTATTGCTGGGGGCCCCAGCGATTGTTGTTGGGGTTAAGTATAAGATATAGAATAAATCATTAACAGTTAAAATGCTTTGAGGCTGATGAATTATGTTCAAAAAATATTGGATGAATCTCCTTTTAATCAATTTCAACTCTAAACTTGTAAGTGTTGTAATTCTAGCTCTTAAACATTTCTCACGCTGCATTTATTTGTAGTAAACAAATTAATCATAGAATAGAACTTACTTAATTGTTATGAAATGTGAATTATATAAAAATTAAATATAGAAGGAAAAGAAATCTTAATGCATATTCAAAAACAAGATAAGATAATTCAGATTTCAATTGTGGATATAGGCTCTACTTCTGCAAAAGTTCCACGGAAATAGGCAACATGACACTAAATTTTCCACAGATATTGGGTACTCTAGAGCCTAATTTCCACGGTTAATCATTAGGTTTCTACAAAAGCAGGGCTAGAAATTTCCGACAATTCATCGCTCATGTCCCACCGCTCATTGAGCATTTGTCACCGCTCACAACCTAGCATTCCTGTGAAGTAAATGAAAGTCATCAACGATGAAATGCTAAATGCTTCATCAATTTCAAACAATGGAGAAACTATAAAATATTAACAAGTTTGAGTGAAATAACAGTTTTGAAGAGAATATATGAAAAGTATCTAGAAGTCTTTTTACTAAATTTATAAATTTTTAACTTTCCATTCATTAAAGCAATAAAAGATACCATATTCATGTCAAAGAGGCCTAAAATAGAAAAAAAAATGAGGAAATATAAACCTCTTCTAAAGTATATTACGGAAACAGATTTAACCTTCATTAAAAAGATAAGACTTAAATAAATACTCATAAATTTAAAATATGATGTGAATTTGAAAAGTATTCATGGATCATGGTGTTTGATGTCTTTTTTATCTAGAGGCTTAAGTCTTATTGTGTTTCTTAGGATTGCTTATATAAAACTACAGTAAATCAAATACATGTAGTTTTTTTTAAGAACGACTAAAATAAAATTTCATTGGTTTGGTATGTTTGAGCAAAATCATGCAATTTGATGACTTTCTAATTAGAGGTTATCCTTGATTCGAGGATAAACTTTCCATTACTAACTAGAAGTCAATTGCAATGTATTGGAAAATTAGAAAATGGTATAAAATTGATATAACCACTAAATTGTATAGTGTAATATGATGTATTTGAAAAGTATTCATGGATCATGGTGTTTGTAATTCTTTATGTATTTTTTATCTAGTGACTTAAGTCTTATTGTGTTTCTTAGGATTGCTTATATAAAACTATAGTAAATCAAATACATGTAGTTTTTTATTAGAACGACTAAAACTAAATTTCATTGGTTTGGTATGTTTGTATTGTGTATCATAAGTTGTAAGAAATTGTAAATGGACAATTGCAACTTTAAACTTGAAATGCAATATGTGGACCACTTTGAAAAATTATTACAAACTTACAATTTACGGCATGAAATTAACACGTATCGGAACAAAAAAGCCACATAAATGTAGTTTTATATAGATCCACTCAAAAATTCTTAATTTGATGAACAATGACTCTAATAAATGTTTACAATGTTACCTTTAAAAAAATATTTAGATTTGAAATTAACAATACAATAGTAATGAAAAATTAATATTATTAACGATGATTTTAAAAATTAAAAGATTCTAAATACGTTTATACCAAGTAAAATTTTTATGTACTTCCCAAAGAAACTAATTTAGAATGTATTTTTATCATGCAAGAGTATGCCGAAGTTGGTAGTTTTCAAATCATTCAAAGTACAATTAAATTGACGGATGAAAACGTCCCATATTCATTCCAATTCACGAACATTCATTAACCGAAAATTAAATTGAAGCATCACGTCATTTCGATATAGTTTCTAAATTCTAAATATTTGGACATTCATGTACCGCTTAGCTTTAAAGTTAGGTTAGGTTTGGTCTCGGAAGGAGGGGAAAAGATGAAGAGCCGCCAAACCCTTCACTTTTTCAAGAGTGAATAAGGGCGTGACACCTCCCTCTCTCTCTCTCTTTCTCTCTCTCTCTCTCTCTCTCTCTCTCTCTCTCTCTCTCTCTCTCTCTCTCTCTCTCTCTCTCTCGCTCTCATTTCCAGGACATGCTTTTTCTCCCTTCTCTCCCTCTCTCTTTGCTCGCTTCGCTCGCTTCGTCTGTTTGATAGCGTGAGCGTGAGTGTGTTCGTGAAGCTATGAGTGTTTGAGGTGTGTCTAAGAGTGTGTGCGCGTGTGTGTGCGAGTGTGTGTGAGGTGTGCGTGAGTGTGTGTGAGGTGTGTGTGATTCTGTGTGGTGTGTGAGAGCGTGTCTGTGAGGTCTATGTTATTGTTTGTGTGAGGTTTGTTTGTGTGGTGTGTGTGTGGCTGTCAACGCTTAGGGTTTCATGAGTATTCGTACTTGAGGTCTGTGAGCTGTGAAGTATTTTGTGAGGTGTTTCGTGAGTGTCAGCGATTGGGGTTTCAGTTCTGTGAGGTGTGTTTGTTATTGTCAGCACTTAGGGTTTGAGGTGTGTGAGGTGTGTTTGTGATTTTCAGCGCTTAGCGTTTGAAATTTCTGCATTAAGTTTCACTGAAGCGAGGGATTTGGTAGTGATTTGCAAAGCGTTTCCACAGTTTAGGTTTTGGAGATTGGAAGTTTTGGATTTAGTTTCACGCAAGCTAGGGTTTTGCTTGTGCACGACACCTGCAATCAGATTCAGAGCTTACAATTGCAATATTTGCACACACTCCAAGTAAGTTTATGATAACTTTCACAATTCTGCACTCTGCGTTTCAAGCTGCATCTGATTTTCTGTCTAAAACATTGTAAACGTGCCTGAGTGGAGAACTGTCCGACACCATCGTTTGAAAGTTTGTAATGCTAATTTGTTTGTATGTATGTTTGTTTGTCTGCAATTTTATTGCAATGAACTGTAGTTTGTAAAAAAACAGCCAATACTGGAAGCCGTTTATTCTCGAACCGAGCATAAACTTGTTGCCATGGTTCATTGGTAGTTTCTGGTCCATTATGTGGTTGAATTTCGACCAATTTATCATCGACTCGAGAATAAATGCAAGAGATAACCATGACAAAATGTATAGTATCCTCGAGACGAGGATAAATTGGTGAATATTCAATGATAAATTGAACCAGAAATCATGCATAATTGTACTCGGTCACTAATTTTCCTGTGAAATATACTTGCCCGTCAAATTTTCATACATGGCTCCAAGAATATTTCCATTCTGGTCCCACGTTTATCCTCGAGTCGAGGATAAATATCTTAAAAATCAGAATACAATGAACGCCCCTTTATAAATGTCTATATGACTCGTGAATAAAGAACTCGGGAATCCATTGCTTCAGCCAAGTTACGCTAGATGTTATACCCGATCGAGAATACCAGGACTCACAATCCAATGTAACATGCGAAGAATGAGAGTTTCTATCCTCGACTCGAGGATAAATCAGTATGTGATTACTGATATCCGTGTGGTGTGGCATTCTGCAGATGGCCAATGACCCAATGGATATTGTCGACGACTACGATTATTCAGCGGAGAGGTATTTCACTGAGATGTTTAGAAATCCACTCGATCCATCCCCCTTCATCGACGACGTGGTAGAGAACTATGGCACACTGTGGGAGTTTCAAGATACAGTGCAAACATGGTCGTTCTCCAAATCCGGGAAGTTTGTACAGATTACGATCAAGGTCAATGACAGTACCCCGTACGTGCTTTTGAACCGCAGGGAGAGAGTGACCTTTGTCGAGCAGCAACATAACGAGTATATTGTGCTCGGAGTACAAGCATTCGATGATGCAGGAGCTGATCTTCCCCACTGCCATTCCATTGTTGTCAAAGTGGGTTTGCATTACGGGCAATTCGACTTCTCGGAGTTGCTCGAATCTGTAGTTCGAAACGGGCAAGGATCGCTAAAAGAGGCGTTCGAGAAGTACTTGCCCTGGACTAACAATGATGTTGTCAAGGTCAATAGGCGATTAGTTCGAATCCATCAACTCCTTACAGGATTTGAAGCTCGGCCAGTTCTTGTCGAAGGCATTGCTCGTCGTCGTGCACGCGCTCCTGGTGCCGGTGCAACCAATCCATCTGGCTCATCTGCACCTCAAACTTCTAGCCGTGCTCCGCCCAGAAGACCCTCGACAACAACTGCAACGGCTGGAGAGCCCTCCTCGAAAAAACGGAAGTCAACGGCTGGTGGAAGCTCGACCTCAACCATTACGCGGGCAGCAACTCCGAATAAATCCCGAAACGATCCGCAGGTGGATTTTGAGGCGGTCACCGAATCGCAGCGCGTGTTCTGGGAAGAGTGCAAGGGTTGCTTCCCGTTCGACAGTTCAACATATGGGGTTGGAATCGAGCAATGCGTCGTTGCGAAAGCCCAATACGTCATTCGGGGAATGGAGGAGGGCATCGTGTCAAGCACCATGGACTTCCTCGTGCAACTTGGCGAAATTGGACAATGCCAGAAGATCTGTGTTTGCCCAGTCGATGACGATGGTGAGCCTCTTCAGCGGCAGCCGACGTCATGGGACAATATTAAGAACGGAAAGTTCATGCTTATCAATGGACAGCATAGCGTGGAAGCCTCTAGGCGTCTGCAAAACGTCGAAAAATGTAGTGAGAATCGAAGAAATGTTTTGCAGCGTTGGGACGCGTATGTAGTTTGGTCAACAGATCCTCTGAAGTTGCAGAGGATTTCCAAATTTTACAACGACAACAACTACCTGGACCACGCTCAACCGACATGGGGGAACCAGATCTTGAGTTGCCGAAGAATTTGGCTCAACTCGGGCCGACCGAGTTACCAGCAAGGAGAGGGCTCAACTCGTGGCAATAGTGCCATGTTTGACCAGGAGAAATACTCGGTAAGATTACAGTCAGAATGTATCCTCGACTCGAGGATAATTCATGATTCACTATAACTGCCATTATATCCCTCAAGCATGTCTTCATTATTTTCCTAGAATGTGTTTAGAGATTTGACATGCCTGGGTTTCCTGAACTGCAGTTATTCTCCAAGTTGATTGTCAACCGCTTCCAAAACATCGACCCCACGAAGGAAGGGAAGCAGGTAAACAAGTCATCAGATATCACGAATGAGATCAAGGTGATCACATTGCCTGATGACGTTTTCAAGCTCTGGGAAGCTTTTCTCGACAAGCATACAAAAGGCGAGATTATCAACCCAGACACGATGGTGATGTATAGTGAGGCAAAAAATTTCAGAGCCTCTCCCATTCATCGTGAATTTTTCAAGAGGTTGGGTCACCTCTCCGACAAAGACTTACGGGATCTGTTCACTTACCTAGTGGATAGTGAAGGCCCGAATGGGTATCCGAAAGTAACGCTCCGGCGGACAGGTGTTGTTCACGGGTCCTGCTATCACTACGAGGAGTGGGCAGATCGCCAGAAGAGGAAGCGCATTGTCCTTCAGGAATTGATCGCAATAGATCCTTCCTTGAAGTTTTGATGCCAGACGGGTCCACAAACGATGAGGTGTGGAAGGTGTGGAAGCAAGAACATTGCGTGTCTTCTGCAATGTACAATATGCTCCTTGTCTGGCCCGACAAGGAGTTCTTCTCCATGAGGCTCACAAATGCCGGGAAGCTAAAGCGAGCTTCTCAGTTGGTGGAGAAGTTTCCGAACGTGTTTCCATTCTTTCGGAAGTTTTTGTACGTCAAGAGCCACATCGACCCCGTTGTTGGACCAGCCAAGCTCCGCGATTTTGATGGAGAGAAAATGGAGTTCGGCGAATACTTTGATCCCCCTGCGGAAGACAGAGAGTGGTCGCTTGGTCTCCTTGACCTTCGACAGGTCCCTGGGTGGTCTTCCAAGGAGGACTCATCAGATGAGCCATACTTCTCGGAGTTTTTGAAGACCTTAAAGATGCAGAGAAGCAAACCCACCCTGAACTCTCCGGCTGTTTGGGTGTGGATAACCTCTTCTGAGCAGCGAGCGGTGCAAGCTGAGAAGTATGCGGAGAGGAGGATGTCGAAGTATGTGTGCCTTCCGTCGAGGTACATGCCATCCGCATTCGAGCGACTGAACATGGGGACATCGAGGTCGAAGTGTACTGAGGTGTACTTGCTGTTCCTTATTCGGGACGACCATCCCGATTCTTCGGCGCTACTGAAGAAGGTTGACCTGAATTACTCTGCCGCGGATACTCCATACTACACCGAAAGAAACAAGTATTTGGAGGCATGCTTCGCTGTTCACGGCTACGAGTTGCGGATGGAGTTCTACCTTGAGCTCCTATCCGCATTCAGCAAGCCCGGGAGCAGAGTTTTCGGTGTCTTTTGTGGCTCCAAGCTGTTGCTGGCGAGTAAGGTAATTGATCTCCTTCACTTCGTAGTTTATCCTCGGGTCGAGGATAAACCCGATTAATCTCTCAATCACATTATTCCGTTTTCAGGTTCTCTGAATTATGCCACATCATGTTATGCTTAGCAAATGTTTATCCTCGTATCGAGAATACCTCGTATGCTTGCATCTCCATTTCTAGATTTCGTTGGTATTTAGTTTAACTCACTATTCTTGTCATTCGCAGATGTTTGGAACATCATTTTACGGTCTCGTGGACAAAGACTATCGCAATTTATACAAGCACAATGCGAAAAAATTGGAGAAGTATGACATAAACGACTTCCTCCATAAGGATTGTGCGTATGTTAGTCGTCCACTGCCGCCGGATTCCGATGATCCCGAATCCGCTCCAGCTCCCAACACTGATGATCGAAGGCCCTCCAGGACAGCCGCCGCTCGCAGAAGCTCTGCACAGAGGCCTTCGGAGACTGCTGCTGCAACGGCCTCATCCTCTGGTTTCCATCAGGATTCAGTCCGCATTGACAACGAACCTGATGAGGATGCCGACCCTCCACTCTCGCGCAGATCTCCTCTTCCGCCGAATCCCCCGGAATCCAACGACAATGATACTCCGGAATTGGATACGTATGGGAGTAACATTGGTGTAAATCTCTTGTCCCTGGGACCCGACTCTGCTGGGCCATCATCACATAATGCTGATGATGCAGGCGATTTACCGGTGCCATCATCCTCTGGAGTCGACATTACGGTGCTCCCCATTGAGGTCCCTTCCACTGTTATTCCCACTCTTCAAGGAGACGCCCCTGTTGATTTAGCACCTTCATCTGAAGAGGCGCCACCAGCTGAAGTAGTCATGATGCAGAATATTCCCATCATTCTGCTTTCGGACAGTGACGACGAAGGACCAAGACCTCCTGCTGCCGGCCCATCGAACCTTCAAACTCCTGAAGGTAAATGGCCTTTAAAACCGACTGTGATAGAGGCTTCCGACTTCTTTGTCAACGCTGCTGGAGAAGCCCCACCCCCTGAAAAGGTTGTGAAGTACGAATCTGGTGGTGATTTTTATCAGCATCTGGCTATCAAACGCCTCATGGAGATGAAGGAGAAGCAGGATATGGTGGACCGCTTGGAAGAGTCAAAGCGCAGGCAGGCAGAGATGGAGGCAGCTCTTGAGATGCAGAGGTTGGAGTTTGCCTTGGAGAAGGCACGGATTGAGGCAACTATTAGGGCTGAGCTTCAGCTTCAAATGAAGTCAGACCTTGCCCAGATGTACGTGAGGAGCCCTATGAATTCGGAGGCCACTTCATCTGGTCCTCCTCCCTCTGAGGTGCCTGTGAGCACGAGTTATCCTCGTGTCGAAGATAACTTAGGTTCAGGGCTCTCTACTTCACTGCATCCTTCGGCTGGTCTATCTCAGAGGGACCCGAATTTCCCTGTTCGCGAAACTTCTTCTCCTGATGGGCAACAGTCTCTTCCTCAAGAAGCACCAACGTTCGCTCCCTCTGAGGAGCACTCTACAAGAAGAAGCCCTCCTTTTGAGTATCCTCGACCCGAGGATACGCCGGGTGTCTGCCTTCACCGGAACCCGCTTCCTCTCCCCGCTCCGATTCAACAATCTGGGGAGTGCGGCGCAGAGGCCCGCGTAATCGACGTTCCTGTGGTGGCCATGGATGTCAGTTCGGTGGGGGAGGATCGAGTGGATTACGAGCCGTCACCTGACGGACCTCGAAACGGAGCATCTGATTCTGACCAGGTTGACTAGCTCTTTTTTTTTCATATTTTAGGCTACTTTATGAGCTGCAGCCCTGTATTTTTTGAATGACTACTCATTGTCTCCAGTAGGTCTCATATGGGTTTGTTGGACTGCAGGCATCGGATCCATATGAGTTTTGATGTACTTTAGGCGGAGTGTACATACTTGTAAAAGCATTTGTATATGAATTTATGGAATTGTTTAACAATTCAATTTTCTTCAATTGTTTTCTCAGATGAGAATGGATGATATTGTTCATCGACCTCTTGCATTGAAGCCTCGGATTGGGAATGATTTACAGAAGTCGCTATATGGGGGAGAATTGATGGAATCTGTGACGCTTCCTTTGCATATTGCTCAATGTGCATTTCATCAGGTAATTTCCATTGACTTTAGTGTGTGTTCGTCCTGTCCCAGGACTGTTTGCGGAGGAGTTTGTCCGTTGTCCCCAACCGGCGGCCAGACAAGTGGCTTAATATTGTTCTGGATATTAATGGCATCCTTTGCGAGACAGAGCATGCCCCTGGGTTGTCTAGAGACTCAGTGAGTCGGGCCGCGTATTCTTGCACCGCTCCTGCGTACATAGGTCCAAAAGCTGTATATACTTGCCCTGGAGTTCGTGCATTCCTGGCAGACATCCGAAACATAACGAACTCTATTGTCGTCTGGAGCTCCATGAAGAAGTCTACTGTTGTTGAAATTGCAAAGTATCTTTTTTCGGACATGCCTTCTCCAGCTCTGGTACTTGGTCAGGAGAGCTATGATAGAATCGAAACCTCGCCCAATAAGTTCTTGATGGATCCGAATAATTCGAACAAGACGATCTTTTTGAAAACTCTGTCATCAACTTTATTTAGGCAGCGACTTGAGTCGATGGTCCTAGATCCGGACAACACCCTTCTGATCGACGACAGTCCGGAGAAGAGCGTTTGTAATCATATGGGAAATGCCATATTTCTTCGTCCGTGGAGACATGCGGCCTGTGACGACCAGTTCCTTACTCAGGAACTTGTACCTTGGCTGCGACGTCTGGTTTCTGAATGCCCTCTTGGGCAGTTACATGATTATGTTAATATCAATCGTATAGGGGTTGAGCCGTTGGCGCCTAATAGTCCTTTCATGAAATACATTGTAGATGGGATGGAGCTCTCAAACAAGAACGTTGGCTATGTCTATGAAATTCCACATGGTTCTTCTTCGTCGGCTTCATAGTTCCATCGGCTCCTTTTTTGTAATGTAGTAGGAATTTAGTATCGATATTGTAAATACTCTGTTTCATTTTGAATATATTAATATTTTACAACTTCAACAAGTTTATTTACTTTGTCTAGTGTTTTTTTTGTTATCGATGTGTTGTTATTCATCTGTCGGTTGGTTTTAGGATTCATCTTTGTTTTCAATATTATTGTTTTTGCTCTGGTCGAGCGTGTTGTGTTTACTATGGATCCTAGGTATATTGTATTCCTTTGGGCTTTCATATTTATCTTCGGGTCGAGCATGCGTTGGATTGCTGTGACTATTGTTATGTTGACTCATCGCTTCTTTTGTCTCGTGTGTCTTTTGCAGGTTGTGGAGGCTACCATTATCCCTTCATGTAGGAGTGATCGTAGTAAACCGCCCTCCAATTGTGGCTCGTTTTCTGAGTACTCTGGGTCGCTTCTTGACAGATTCGTCGGAAGTCACTACGCTTGAGTGGAGGTGGTGGTTCTGGGGCTGGTAGTGGTCAATGCCATCAATCACGTCATTCACCTGTGCGAAAATCCGTGAATTATTCGGAAGTAGATGATTACTCTAAACCGTATTCTCGGAGGAAGGAAATTATGATTGGGTATGCGAAAGTGAAAGCGCAAGAGGCTTTACTTCTGCAGACACGAGGAGATGGTTCAACCATTCCTTCTAGTGAGGGGGGAACTCCTAAGTAGGAACAGTTTTATATGCTTTAGAAGTCCTTTCTTGTTTTGTTGTAGACACGGTAGTATAGATCCTAGACTACTATAAATAGAAATTAAATTGTGATTACCTATGTTGGTAAACAATGTCATGAAAATGAAGTTTTAGTATGAATATTTGCATTATGCTCACTTGTTTTCGACTATGGATGGAATTATATTCTCTATGCCGATCTATTAATAGAATTTCTGTGTAATGCAATTTTGATGGGTCGCAATGATCATGTTGTTTACTGTTGGATATGGGATGTTTCTTGTATGCTGCATGATGTATGCCTTCGTTTGCAACAACTTTTCACGATATTTGTGTCCGAAGTAATAGGCTTGTAGTCTCAAATCTCACGATTTGTCTCATTTTAATGAATATGGTGTTCTTTCAGCTGACTTCCACTTGTATATTTTTTTATTTTTCGTAGAGCATTCCTAGAATTCTTCATTCCCAGACAGTTTCTCCTCTTAATTAGTTGTTGACTCCATTTCTTCGTGTTCATAATCTTATGACATCGTATCATGCAGCTAATGTCATTCATATTTCCAGAAGATTGCAGCTTTACAGGTTTTTGTTCAATCTTTCAAAATCAGCTATCAGCTCATTATCTTGGCTTCCACAATAAGCCATATCCTAAGTTCTCGAAGCTGCAAACTTCTAAACTCTAGCTGCAATCACAAAATTCCATCATAATATTTACATTGTCTGCACAGAGCTTCTCCTAAAAAACCTCATGTCTACTCAAGATCTTTGTCTGGCTTCGAGTCGAGGACGCTTGTGCTTGTACGCATCCTTGAACTCACACTCCTGGAGAATCAGCTGCAGCTCAGCCATCTCCACATTACGACGAACATCTTCATCATGCTTGAAGAGATACGTCTCGTGTGCCTTCTGATAACTCAACCAGGCAACCAGCTGCTCTTGACGCTTGCTGGAATTCTCCAAGGCAAACACCGAGCTCGCACTATGGAGGAAGTTGGTAATTACCATACACTCCAAAGTCCTCATATGGCGACTTGGCATCTGTTGCATCTTCGTCCATAGGTGAAACTCGGGCTTGGTCTCGTCAAATCTGTTGACATTCACCACGCACTTGTATCGCATACACATATGAGATAGGATGTTGCACAATATTGCAGCTCGAAAACACACAGGGTCCGTGTGTCTTCGGTGAATCTCAAAAAAGGCTCGATAGGAATCACTACATTCCTGGGGAGAAGAAAAACTCCCTGGAATCTGTGGCCAGTTGTAAGGCACTGTGTCGAGCTTACTCCAGGGCGCCCACTTATAACGCCGATATCCCTTCAAGAGACACTGGTGGTAGCTCATCGTGATCGCTGCTGGTGGCACCGTTGACCACGTCTGGGATGCCTTGGGATATAGTTGATCCCACTGTCTCTAGACCTGCGGTGACAAGCCAAAGTCCTCCAACAGCCAATCTATGGCTTGCCATGAGGGAAATGGCACCTCCTCCTCGCTATTAAACAGATTCTCGTACTCTCCGAGAAATCGTTGCTTGTTCAACGATCCGGTCACTGGTAGTGGCAAGCCTCCCCAGATCGTGTGTCTATAATCTGGAGGGGGTGACATGAAAGTGGCCATCTGAACCGCATCTGCCACATCCACCGTTTTCTTCTTTGCTCCCTCGATCGCACGCTTAAGTCGGTGGTGAGCTCGGACCTTGGCGTAGAGATACTGCCCCATGGTGATCTCACCTCGCTGAGCCAAGTCCTCGCGCTCCTGGACTTGAGTCATGCATCCCACAAAGCTCTGTTTGTTCTGTAGCAACTTTGTCAGCTTTTCCATTCTCCCAGATAGTCCGTGGAGAGGGGAACTGTCTTAAGATCAACCTCCGGAATGACTACCATTCGTTGAGCTACATCCGGTTGATCATACTGCCTCCGCATCTGTAGCTGCCCCTCCAAGTGCCAGTAATATAGTAGCACTCTGGCTACAATATCACCGATCGGCACCAGCAGCTGTCTCGAGTCCTCCAGCTGAAGGTCTTGTCTCACAATCATTTCGCAGATTAGATTCTGCATATTGGCGAAGTTCGCCGCTACGGTCCACAGGTTCTGAAATTCTCCTCGGCTCAGCTTGTCTCCATGATTCAAACACATCATGGTTAAACAAGCGGTCCTCTGCAACTCATAGGCTCGGAAGAGTGCAAAGGTTGGCGGACTGTGTAAGTCCTGGCGCCAAATTGCCTCTTGGAGTTTGCTCTTCACTCCTCTATCTGTGGTCGTCTGTGCAGTCAACCGGGCATTAGCCTCGGTGACATCTCGTTCCTTCTCTTCCAACTCTGCTACCTGTGAAGAGTCGGGCGTAGCTACGGTCGACGCTTCCCTGCTCGCCTGCACCTCTCTCTTCTGTTGTGCTAGGGATGTCGCTAACTCCTTCGCCAAATTTTTCTCAGCCTGATACTGCTCCTTCACCAGCTGGTGTTGAGTCTTAAGACTCTCAATCTCGAGCAAGTATTCTTCAACTTGTCGCTCCTTCGCAGTGTGGAGATCCTTCCAGTGGGCAGCGCTCCCGGAAGCTTGCCGGAGCTCTTCTTGCAACGTGTGCCAATCTCGCACCTGTGCTTCCTTGTCTCCAGCTAGAGCTGAATTTTCCTTCTCCGACTCCGCCTTGAGGCGATGGTACTCCTGCTCCATGTGGCTCAGCTTCTTCTGCAACTCCTCGCATTGCTGTGCCTTAGTGGTCTGTTCGTTGCACAAGGTCTCCCAGCGCTGAACTTCTTCAGTTGTTTGGGCCGACTTCCCTCGCAGCTCACCTCGCTCCCTGTCCAGCAGCTCACCTCGCTCCCTGTCCAGCAGCTCTTTAGCTCGCTCTGCTTCCAAGAGCGCCTTCTCTAGCCGGAGCTTCTTGCGTTGGAAGTCCTTTTGTATCTGATCCTTGGCCAACAAGATGTCCTTGTTGGTGGCTTGGTATTGAGCTACGAGATCATCCTTCTGGATCACCATCAGCTCGAGATTCGCCTTGTTCAACTCCCGAACCTCACCCTGTTTGGTGCTATCTGCCCCCTGCGATCTCTTCTCTGTTCGCTTGAGAGGAGCTTCATCTTCAGGGTCCTCGATTGTGGCAACCTCGGGAGCAGCGTACGGAACAATCTGCTTGGATGGTGTCTTGGACAGCTTCGCTGCTGCTGGTGGACGTGGTTCTTGTCCTAAGGTGATACTCAAGACACCTCCAGTGGAGATCGGGGGCTTCACCTTCTTCTTCTGCACTTCCGCCAATTGTTTCTTCCCCTTGTCTTTCGCTGGTGCAGGGGCTTCAGGTGACCCTGGCATCTCCTCTTCTGCGTCCTCCCTTGCTGGACTGGTCATGTCTTCATCTCCTACGTCTTCTTCTTCTTTAGAAGCTTCTTCCGGTTCCTCTTCTTCCTCCGGTTCCTCCACCATCTTGCGCAATCTCTTCTTCTTGGAACTCCTCCCTGATTCTTCTTCCACCTCCTGTGCTCCTCCAGTCAAGCTCTTCCTCAGTGGGGGAGAGATTGCTGAGAAGTACGTGGTCCCATGGAAGAAGATGTTGTGGCGGGTATTCTTCCCTGCTAGCTCCAGTCGGAGATGCGCGTACATGATCTTGGACCAATTGAGTCGTTCTCCATTCCAGCTCTTGTACGCTGCAGCCAATGCGCTGGGTGATAATACCTCCGTTCCATCAAAAGCCATCAAGAGTCGAAGGTTGATAAATTTCAGCCATTCCTTCCACGAAGCCTTGGCCTTCCTGATCGAATATCCCCGTCCCACCTTGGCGTTGTCTGGCCTCTCGAACACCCGACTGAGCTCAGTCTTGGTTAGCAAAGGCAATCCCACCAGCGTAGGTCCCGTCTTTGGCAAGCTTGGGCAATGCTGCTGGACGACCTCGACGTCGAAGCGAACCACTTCACCGTTGATCAAAAATTCGTCTTGTGCGCCTCGCTTGGAGTTCAGCATGAAAGCCAGCACTCGCGGTAGATCCGCCTCCGGCCATTGCTGCTCGATGAATTGCAGGAGACCTGCCTTCTCCAAATTCTTACGGTTGCCCTCATACACCTTCTTTGGCAACTCCTTCAGCGGAAAAGGATCGATCTCGAAATCCTTCTTCGTCTTCCGTTTCTGGCTCATCTTGATTTCTCTGTCTGCTGTTCTCTTACAACCAACGCCACTCTGTGAATTTGGATTCACCATTTTGCACTTGTTTTTAGCAAGAAAACAGAGTTCTTCTCCCTGCAATGTCTACTTCGTTTTTGCAATCTTCTTCACGCTACGAACACTCTTAAGACATGCATCTACACTCATAGAATTCCCTATCATCTGTGCAGACTTATGTCTTAAGATTACATGCAAGGTGGTTACAACGGTTATTCCGTTTCTTGATTTTCTTTAACAAACTCTTTGATTTTACTCTCGTAGATAGTTATCTACTCTCAGTAAATTTTATTCCGTTAATCTCATACCTTAGCAAGGAAGATCAGTTGAATTCTGTTGTCTTAAGCAACCTTATTCACAACGACATGGCATAATCCAACAATTCTGTGAACTCACATTCAGCATGACTTAAACGACGAACTTACCACCAGAACGTGTGACGACCCCTGCCTTCGCTCTTGGTGACACCTCGCTTCCCCATCGCAGAGTCTCACAAAACTCACAGCTTTGCAACAATTCTTCACGATACACTCTGACTCTCAACAATGCAAACTAACCTCTCGACTCTGCTTCGGCAACTGAACAATGCACTTGTGAATTCTCTCTGATGAGCCATAGCCAAGTTTGGCAGCTCGTTTTTTTAACGGCTCATCAAGTTTGCCACTTGGTTTTAAGTCCCGTCCCCACTCGTCCTTATCATCACGTTTTTCAAGTCATTGCAATGATCCTTTTGACGTGATGGATTATTGTTCCCTCGAGTGAAGTGTCCACTTTTGTCCCTTCCATGGCACTTTAATTTGATCTTTCAACATGATGAGATTTCTCCACTTTATGACAAGGTCGCTTCTCACAGATTTCCTACCAACTTAATCATCATTTTTATTTTCTTAAATTTTTCCATTTTCCATAATTTGCTTCGGGTTACTTCTGTCTTAAGGCATCTCCATGCTTAAGTTTATTATTGTCTCACAATTTTACTTTTTAAGATGAACTTCAGGGACAACTCCAGACTTACTGTCTTAAGGTGTTCACTCAAGTTCTTAAGACAACTGGATTTCTGACACCCTCGCAAATAAGACACTCAAGTTCTTAAGTCATTTGTGTCTTTAAGACTATTTTGAGTTCTTAAGGCAACTGTAGATTTGACGTCTCTTGAGTGTTTGAAGACGGCTTAAGTTCCTTAAAACAGCTGTGTCTTTAAGAGCACTGAAGTTCTTTAAGACCACTTGACATGATATCACATTTATGACCTTAATTCTGTGACTTAACTTGAGATGACTTCTTAAGTACTGTTCCTTTATGCAAAATGATTTAGCTCTTAAGAATTTTTATTTTTGAATTTTATTTTTCAATAATACCTTATGACAAGGTTTCTCTCAAGAAAGTTTTTTGTGAATATTTTTTATGAATGATCATAAATTAACTATGACTTAAAACACAAAATTTTACACTTTCCCTTTGGTAGTTTAGTGTCGTTCCGGACTACTTAAAAATTCTTTCTTAAGATTTTCTTAAAATTTCCTTTAAGTAGGGGTGTAGCCCCCCTCTTTAAAAGGTAACTTGCCCTCAAATTACGTACTTTTTGAGCCTGTAGCCATTATAGCGTGTTGCATGCACATTACCTGCAAAATCTTGTAATTCCACAGAACCATTAGGATAAGATTTAAGTATTTTGTATGGTCCAAACCATCGCATTTTAAATTTTCCGGGAAATTTTTGGAATCTACTGTCATAGAGTAAGACTAAATCATTTTCTTTTAGAGTTTTTGGTTGTAATTTACTATCATAATAAGTTTTCCTTTGTTTTTGTATAGCTTCCATATTCATGTAGGCTTGACCTCTAATTTCATCTAGACGTTCTAGATTATCTAATCTTTCTCTTAGAGATTGTTCATCATCCAATCTTTCAGAAATTGCCACGCGTAGAGAAGGTAATGCCACTTCTATCGGGAGCATAGCTTCCAATCCATATACTAATTGGAAAGGGGTTGCTTTAGTTGTAGTTTTTATTGTACATCTATATGCCCATAATGCATTATTCAACTCATAATCCCAATTAGATGCATTGCCTTGTAATGTCTTAGTGATAATCTTGCAGAGAATACCATTAGGCTTCTCAGTTTGTCCATTAGCTCTAGGGTGATAGGGTGACGACTTTTGGTGCTTAATAAAATACTTTTGCAACATTTTCTCAATAGTATCATTGATGAAATGAGTCCCTCTATCACTTACAATTTCTTTTGGACACCCAAACCTAGTGATGATATGTTCATAAATGAATTTTGCCACAGTGTCTGCGTCATCATTTCTAGTGGCAAGGGCCTCTACCCACTTAGTCACATATTCGGTTGCAACCAAGATATAGCGTTTTTGACCCTCGCGACTAGGTGGTTTAATGGGACCTACAAAGTCAATTCCCCATTTCTCAAAAGGAATTTGTGCTAAAATTGGTGTTAATGGCATAGCCTTAGTGGCTGTCGGTTTACCAACTCGCTGGCAAGGATCACATTTTTTAACATAATTAGTGGCATCGGCAAAAAGTGTGGGCCACCAATAGCCTGCTCGCAATGCTTTTTGAGCTGTAGCCCAGCCCGCAAAATGCCCTCCACAGACATCATCATGACATCCTACTAAAATCATTGACACTTCACTAGGATTTACACATCGTCGAAGTATATCATCTTTGCTTCTCTTATAGAGAACACCACTAATCATGGTGTAAGGCAAAGATTGATGGACTAGTTTAATTTTATCTTTGCTAGTGTATTCAATAGGAAAAGTATCCTTAGTTAAATAGTAGATGATGTCGGCATATTCTTTTGGAATTACATCAAGTACCTTCACACCCTCTTTAACAGAAAAGATGTGTGCATCTGGAAAGTTATCATCTATGGACTGTGGATTTATAGTCTCACTAAGTCTTGATAAAAAATCTGCATTTTGATGTATTTTCCCCGGTCTGACATTAATGGTAAAATCAAACTCTTGTAATAATAAAATCCATCTTGCAATTCGACCACTTAATTGAGGCTTATTGATCATATACTTCAAGGCATCATGATCAATATGAAAAGTGAATTTATATCCCAATAAATAATGTCTATATTTTTGAACAGAGAAAATCATGCCAAGACCTTCTCTTTCAGTTACAGAATAGTTCCTTTCTGGGGCACTCAACTATCTACTTGCAAAGTAAATTGGTCTATCATGACCTTTGGAATCTTTCTGGCTTAACACACTTCCAATTGCCATATTAGAAGCATCAACATATACTTCAAAGGGTTTTGTCCAATCTGGGGGAATTAGGACAGGTGCTTTACTAAGAGGACGTTTTAACTTGTTAACAGCTTTAGTGCAATCATCTGTCCATACCCCCGGTAGTGAAGTTTGTTTTGTTAAGACATTCAAAGGTGCTGCTATAAAAGCAAACTTATAAATAAATCTTCTATAATAATCTGTTGCACCTAGAAAGCCTTTTAGTCCCGTGAGATGTTTGGGAATTTCCATTTTAATAATAATGTCTACTTTGTCTGGGTGAACCGATATTCCTTCTTTTGAAACAACATGACCTAATAATTTACCACATACAATGGCAAACTCAGACTTAGAAGCATTTATGGAGATGCCATACTTTCTACATTGATCAAAACATTTCTTTAAATTTTGTGCATGGTCTTTCTTAGAACCAAACACACAAAAATCATCTAAAAATATCTCCATAAATTTTCTAAGATATTTTGTAAAGGCTTGAGTCATAGCTCTTTGGAATGTTGCCGGAGCATTGCACAATCCAAATGGCATGACATTATATGCAAAAGTCCCCCAGTCCGTAGTGAAAGTGGTCAATGGTTTATCTTCGGGGGCAATCTGCACTTGATTATAACCCGAGAATCCATCAAGGAAGGAATAACACTCATGACCCGCTACACCATCTAGGACTGCATCAGAAAATGGTAAAGGAAAGAAATCTTTCTTAGTGGCTTTATTCAACTGTCGAAAATCCTGACAAATACGGATCTTACCATTCTTTTTAGGTACTATGACAATAGGTGACACCCACTCACTAAATGGCACGGGATAAATGAAATTACACTCCAATAATTTATCAATTTCCTCTTTAACCATTAGAGAATACTTTGGGTTCATCCTATATTGCCTTTGCCTAATAGGTTTAGCATCCGCTTCTAGGATAATTCGATGTTGACAAACATCAGGAGGTATGCCTTTCAAATCTTTATAAGTCCAAGCAAAGGCATCTTTCTCCTTCTTAAAGAATTCCAACCATTCTTCATATTCTTTAGAACTTAATTCATCATATATTTTAATAGGCTTAGGATCTTCCGTAGTGCCTAAATTTATTTCTATAGTATTTTTTACTAAAGGTTGAACACTAGATGTTTTCTTATCACCTAGCAACTCATCCAAGTCTGACACATAAGGAATTTCCTTATCTGACGCTCCCTCAATAGTAATGTTAAAAATAAGAGCATTTTGCCATGCTTCAATAGCTGCATCCGAGTCATCAACTTGACTAGGAGGGACAAAATACTCTCCAGGACTTAAACCTTTAAACGTAGGCATGTCCTGGATAACATTAGTATCTTCAGGCTCAGATTCTGAGTTTGGATCAGTAGTCCAATCTGAAGCATCATCTTGAGTCTCACCATGATAGTTTGCAGGAAACATGGGAAGAATAATTTTACTTTTGCCCTTCCCAATTGTCAAAGTTCCCTTGCCCCAATCGTCCTTGGCTTTAGCTAATGACAACCAAGGTCTGCCAAGGAGAATAGGATATGTGGAAACAGACTCACTCACCTTAAAGACAATATAGTCAATTTTATAATCAATTCCACCAATTATTGTATTTAATTGTATCAATTTTCCCAAAGGTTTGACTCTACTTTGATCGGCCATTCTTAAAATAATAGGAGTAGGTGCTATGTTAGTTATGCCTAACTCTTCCATAGTATCAACACTCATAAGGTTGACACTACTCCCACTATCAATTTGGACTCCATCAATTAAAGTTCCATCTATAATTACATCGACTGTAGGTGCACCTGGATCTAGAGAGATATCATGAACGTTCACAATTTCGGGTTGAGATTTACTTGTTTCCTTATTTATTTTTTGTTTAGTTTTTTTAACATTGTCCTCCTCTTGTATTTTTGCTCTCTTTCTAATTAGAGAAGATGTTAACTCATTCTTACAATAAGGTGACAATGCAAGTAATTGTTTCAAAGAAATTTGAGGTTGTAATCTATCTAAATCTGTGAGAATATCATATGGATGCATATCCACTGCTAATCTCATAATCCTATTATGTTTTCTCTTTCTTAAAGACATAGATGATTCTTTCATTATCTTTTTTGAAGGCTTATAAAAAGTAGATTGTTCCAACGGTTTCATGGAAGTACTTGGTTTTTCTACATTTGGAATTATAGGTACAACTTTTCTGGCGAAGAAGGTGTTATAGGTACTTGAGTAGGATTTTCCTGAGAATCACTATTTCTTATTTCTATTAATTGTGGTGATGGGTTAAGAATTTCTGGTCTTTTTAGTATAGTTGACATTTCTCTAGCAAGCACAGGATTAAGTTTTACTTTGCTATAATCACTCTCTGAACTACTAACGGGTTCTTTTTCAAGGGCCTTCTTGGCTTGTGATCTCGTGATAAAAACATCTTGAGGTGTATCAATTGCCATATAGTTTACATTTCTAGTACTAGAAGACTCTACTTCTTGAATTTGAACTTGTTTCCTAACATTAGGAAACTCAGTAATTATGGCTGTGCAAAAGGTAGAAACATGCCCCGTTTGCCCACATCTTCCACATAAGGGATTAAAACCAACTTGTTGGCGTGCATTTGTGCATTCCCTAGAATAATGACCTGGCTCTCCACATCTATAACATACTACTTCTTTGTTTCTATCTTGGTTAGGTCCTCTCCAAACTTGGTGTTGACTATAACTATTATTTCCTCTCGGATGGTTATTATTGTTTCCTGGTCTAGTAAAAGGTTGTTTGGATGTAATTCTATAAGGTTGTTTTTGGTTATTATTTTGAGAAGGTTGCTCTTGTACTAGGGCCTTTACTTCCTTGATATTTCTACAAGTAGTTATATCATGGCCCTTAGCACCGCAATAAATACATTTAAGCTTAGGTGTTCCTCCTATTGGATATTTACACTCGGTGGCCAAGTGTCCATGTCCCTTACAATTACTACACCAAATATTAGTTCGTTGATTAGTAGCCTTAGGTCGCTTATTTCTACCTTCATTAACTTGGACTGACAATTCTCTAAATTGTTTTTGTAAGGCTTGGAGCTCATTTTCCTCATGACTTGGAGGCATCAACGCAAGTTGTTGCTCTCTAGGATGAGGTGATCCTTGTATAGTTAATTGGGGTTGACTAGATATTGACCTAGGATAATAATCTCTTCCACTATTATCCATCCCATATTGAGTAGTTACAGGCAAAAGATATGGATCCTGATATGGAATCCTTTTTGTCTGTAACAACATATTAGATCGCTGCATAGCAGCTTCCCAATTTCTAGCAGCTTCATATGTTGCATTTAAATTTGCCGGGTTGGAAAGTTTAACCTGGTATATACACATAGGATCTAATAAACCTCTGGTAAAGGTATTAGTGATCCATGCTTCTGGCATATTATGATCTCGCCATCTATTCAATAAGTTTCTAAGCCGAGTATAATATCCGGCTATAGTTTCTGTGGGATACATTTGAAAACTTTGTAATTGATCCTGCAAAGTATTATGATAAGACTGGGGTCTGAACCTGGTCAAAAATGCTTTTTTTAAAGCATCCCAGTTTATTGGTTGAGGATCTAATGCTGCATACCACCTTTGAGCTTCCCCTAGTAAATTACCAGGAAAACTAGTGATATACTTATCAATTGCTAAATTATTAGCTATTGCTGGTACTTAAAGTCTTTCCAAGTAGGAATCTGGATCTTCTCTCAAATCACCATAGAATATGGGAAATGGAGCTATATTAAGCATCCTATGATGCGCCACAGCAAGGGGCTTAACCAAAGGGTTGTCGAGAGTAGGAGGGGTTGAAGGTGGTGAGGATAATGAGGACCTGCTAGAGGTAGAACTAATAGAAGAAGAGTCAAAAGGAGAAGTCCTCCCAGAAGTATGTGAAGAGAGTCCAACTGGACTCTCTTCTCGCACTGGTGGTTCTGAGAGCTCTTCTTCTTTACTTTCACTATGAAATAAACTTTCACCTTCTTTAGGCTCACTTTGCTCACCTACATCTAATTTTTCCTCTTTAATAGGATTATACTTAAATTCCTCTCCTTCCACACTAGATTGGTCAATCTCTTCTTGTATGTCAAAGTTTAAAGTGGTAGGTCTAAGAATTTGGCTAAAAGCTTCTAATAACTCCTTACGAAACTTATGCTTTTCTTCTTCATTTTCCAATGGTCTATCATTCAGAAAATGGTCAATAGATTCTTTTGCTTCACTATGAGTAAATATTGGTATTTCCAATTTTGACTCAAATTCTTGGGCAAAAGGACTTGGATAGGGAGTTTCAAAGTTTGTTTGGTTTGAGGAGTTACCTACTTCATATGTACGATTTATTAAAGATTGGGGTATGGGGGTTCTAAACAATCGCTCTAACTCATCAAGTTGTTGATCATGATTGTTAGGTTTTTCATCCACTTCTTCCTCTTCTTAGAATCCTTCCTTTTCTAAGGATTTAGACCAAACCTTCTCACTTTGGGTCTCCCAATTTACTTCTTCTGGGCTACTAGAACAACAAGACTGACTGGTATATTTTTTATCTTTTCTTTTTCCTATATATTTCTTCCTAGGATTTTTTAATGCTGCGAATACTAACTCTTCTGGGGTAAATTGTGGTGTCTTTGTATCTGACTGAGGAGAATTTGGAGGATCGGGTAGTGTTTTATATGTTGTCTCCCTTTTTGTTTGTCTCAATGCCTTTTCTAAGGCTATTTCTATTTCCTCATCTAGTTTGAAGGGAGAAGGAGTTGTAACAGTGTTAAAGGTAGGATTATGTACTCCTAACACTATAGTTGGTTGTTTCCTCTCTACCCTTTTCTTATAACGTTGAGCTCTCTCGACTTTTTGTTTTTCTCTTTTCTCTTTGTCTTTTCCTGACATTAGTAATCCCCATAGGTTTTTTATTTTTATCCTTATTCTGAACTTAATTTTTAAATTTTTAATTTAAACAAAGATAAATTGCTTCCTTTGTAAGCTTCATTCCCTCAACTTCCCATGCAATGTTTCGTGGATACTTATACATAGTTAATAAGGCTCCCATTTCATTTTCTCCCAACCATTCACTGGCTATACCTATTAAAAGGTCTATCTCATTCTCGGCTATTTTCAAATATTCCCCATCATAAGGTCCTATACGGTGATATGCACAAATTGTAGTGATTAATCTCCTAATTATTTTCCCACCATTAACTGGGGTACATAAAGGATCACTCTCTCGGTTCATTTTGTCATTGGAGTACTTGTATGGTATTTCAAGGTATTATAAAGAATTTTAACTTGAACAAAGGTGGAGAGCCTCCATAGATAGGTTTAATTCCTTCTCTTTATTTATGGGGTAACCCAAATATGCTAACAATTCCCCTATCTCAAGTTCACTCAACCATTCTTTTGCCTGCTCAATTAATCTCTCTATTTCAGTTTCTACTATATCCAAATATTTCCTATCCTGACTAATGAAAGTTTCATAATAAGCTATTCTTGCATATAAGAATTTAAGGGACTTATTTCTTTCAGTTTTAGAATTTAGGTGTTCAATTTTTCTCATTTGCTCCATTGAGGTAACAATAGTGACGCCAATCAGTCAGGGTAAATGGCTCTATCTTAAATTCTCGTGACAATGGTTCTATTATTAATTCTCTTGGGTAATTGAATTTTTGTAAAAAAGTATTGATGATCTTTTTCCTATTAATCGAATGTTGGTTGTTGTCTTTAATACGTTCTATTTCTGTCCCCAAAAGTCTAAATAATTTCTCTTCATTGTATTGAATTTTAGAATAAATTATTAACAATCTTTTCAACCTTGTCCGTTGTTCCTTAAAAGTTTCATTTGAGGAACTCATTTTTGAAATACATAATAAATCAAAGGCTACACTCACGGGAACTTTTGGATCTTTAGATAAGAAGTCGGGAAAGAATACTTTGCTCTCTAAGTTTTGTTTGCTATAAACAAAGATATAAGTTTCTTGATTAAACTTGTATCCGTTCCAAGCCCCTAAGCCTCTAGAAATTAATGGTTGTGTTTGAAGTTTCAATCTACCATATTGAGCAAAAAGGTAGTGTAGTTGATATTTTAAATATAAAGTCTTTTTCTTGACAATTACTTCATTAAAACCCTCACCCTTATTCCACACTTTGTTTAAAATTAATTGTTTAATTTCTAAGGGTAGTTGTTCAAATTTTTCATTAAATGATTGATCAATTCTTAGGTGAGCCCCATAAAATTGAAATCCTTGTCCGTAATACGCACCTCTATAGACACGATAAAGGGCGCTAAACAAATATGGACCACTAAAGAAGTCACTCAATGCTTCTTCAGAAACCTCCCATGGAAAAGTAGACATGTTGTAACAACATGTCTTCACCCCTTACTAAAAGTTTTTTTTTTTTTTTTTTTTAAATTTTAAATTTTTTTAAAAATCTTTCAGTAATTCCAAAGTTTATAACTTCACAAAGAACTAAATGCTATGATAGTTTACTTAAGTAATTGACTTAAGTTTGACAGCTTTCCTAATTAAAATCACTTAAAAAGAACTTGACGGTACCATCCCCAGCATGGTCGCCAAAAAAATGTAGAGTGATTTTTCACCACTCTAATAAAACACCCAAGTGTACCCACACCTCATAGGATTCGTTACGGGGATGATCATACGCCTAGTTTTAAGTAATTGGAGATTAATTGTGTCGTTAAAGCTATCTTTTTGGTTAATTCTTAAGGTTATCTATCTATTTATAGGAAATTAGGGCTGTTAGCATTACTCTTAAGGGATCCACAAACAAAGTCTAAACCCCAAGGATCTCTCGTGCCTTAAGACGGAACATTAGTCCTTTTAAGATTGTGCTTATGCCACTAATCCTTAAACACTTGCCATACTGGGCTAATGGAAGTTTCCATTAAGTCTCATTGCATTGGTTCTTTAATTACAATCTTTAAGAATTCACATTCTTACCTCATGCAAAAACGCTCCACTTTTCACGTCCGTCCACTCGGTCCACGTGATCACGTTCTTAAGACAATGGTTAGTCTCAAAAAATCCCATACACAAGTTAACTTAAGTCTTAAAGAGTTCACCTCTTAAGTCTCCACTTAAGTTCACTTACCCACAATTATCCCTTAAAGACCACGGTGTTCCACACTTACTCGTATCACTTTGTCTTTAAGATGTCTGAATTTTAATTAAGGCTTCTCTCTTGGTCGGGTCCATGTTCTTAAGAACACAGTTTCTGTCCTTGAGTTCTTAAGCACTCACTTTCTCACTTAGGACTGATTCTTAAGAACCTGCACTATCTAGACCAATTCGGTCCTACAGTGTTCTTAAGTTTCTGTCTTTAAGACTTCCAGAACCGGGAGTGCATCTCATTGAATGCAAATGTTGTCCCGTATTCTCAATTATACGAACCTTTAAGTCCAAGACCTTAAACTTAAGGGTCTCATGGTACTTAAGGTCTCACTCTTCATAAGCTTATGTATCCAAACTTGGACTTAAGATTCTTAAGTTTCTATGTTTTCTTCTTAAGTCTTTCTTTGGGATTTGTTCTTTATTTTCTCTCTTATGATAGACTCTTAAATACTCACAACTTAGCCTACCTTAGAGAATCCCTTCTATTAAGGCTAGACTTAATGCCAATTTTGTGTATGCATAATATGACACTCTTGCCATGCATCAAGGTATGCCACTCTTGATGTTTATTGCATAAATTGCATTAACATGAATAAGAACTCCACTCTTATTCTTATGAACTCAAGTTATGCTCACTCACACTCGAGATCTTATTAAGTACTTATGCATCACACATCTCATGCACTAAGTCACTTAATTTCACATTATCTCCATTAATCTTCACACTCATGATTAATGCTCCAACACACACACACACAAGGTCACACCCACGACCTTAGTAGTTAGGGTATTTTCCTAACTTATTCCATGAAGAATAAATATACAATGCATTCATGCATAGGAATTTTATCCACAATTAATACCTAATGCATGCAATTGCATTTACAACACACAATGTCAAATTTATGCAATGAAGTTCACATAATATTGCAATTATACATATGACTCAAGTTACAAGACTCTACATATGCAAATTCAATAACAATTATATATTCATATATAAAATTAAATACTCTTACAACATTAAGAGTCATCAACTAGCTCTTTCACCTAAAGCTAGGGCTCACTCCAATCTTCCTCCAAGGAATTTCTATGGTAATGGCCAAGAATGCTAAAAATTCAAGCTAGTCATTCTACTCAACATCCAAGAGGTACAACTCTTGGAAAGAGGTTTTCCCTAGTATTAACCATTAAGATTAATTCCACAAAATCTTCACATCTCTTCATATCCATTCATGAAAAGGTACACCCTACCCAAAGGATGTGAGTTCAACCCTTTTTCCATTATTTCCTATTTCTTGGATATGAATAGGTACTTTCCAATTAATTAAGTACTTAGTGTAACTTAATCATTAATTTTTTAATTTTCCATATATCTACAACCCTTTTTACACTTAATTTTCGGAAAAAAGCTATTTTTGTCATTTTGGCTCTACAGTGGGCCATAGAAGCGTCCACTTCAATGTCATTGATGGGTCCTTCAGCTCCCAGCAATCCAAGTGGTTGTTGTTGTCTCCATCGTCATCATCAATGTCGACGGGCTTTGGCTGGAAGAAGTGCTGCAGCTGAGTCACCATCATGTCCTTCTCAGATTTGCACACACACAAAACCGAGCACAAATATTAGATTGCTTAAATGATCATCAAATTAGGACGGAGGGGTTACACTTTAGCTCGACTCGAGCTAAAGTGTAACCAAATACAAGTATGTCAATAATACTCTGCAACAAAATTTAGTCATTTGGAACATTTTCCTAGACCCTTTCAATCAATTCATGCCTACTTCTCGTTCAACTCCCAAAAGCGTGGAAAAGCTTACGAATCGATCCAATCACTCGCAAACCTCAGGCTTTGAGGTTCTTAAGTGGTTGGAACGGGACTGAAGCTCATTCTCGATTCAGGAAGCTGAACGAGAATAGACATGAGTTGAAATACTAGGCTGCAACTACACGATGGTAACACTGTTGTTTTCAAGCTAATGCTTCATCTTTAGCTCAATTCGAGCTAAAGTGTTATAACATAGAATGTATATCAGTATAGCTTTGAAAAATTCAATATTCCTTTAGAAGACTTTTCGAGACTTGTTTATTCAATTCATGACTACTTCTTGTTCAACTTCCGAAACTGTGAAAAAGCTTACGAACCGATCCAATCACTCACGAAGCTCACTCTATGAGGTTCTCAAGTGGTTGGAGCGGGACTTAAGCTCATGCACAATTTATGAGAGGTGAACGAGAAGTGGATATGAGTTAAGTCATCCATATCATCGGTAAACTTTACTTTTGGTATGTTTTTAGGTCCGAAAGTAGTTGTGTTTGAGTTGTGATTTAGGTCATTTGCTTTACACTTTAGCTCGATTCGAGGTGAAGTTTGTTGGCTTTGATGATTCGAAAGTTCATCTTTATCGAGTACTTTGGGTTTGAGAGTTGTTAATATCATCACTTTAGCTTGATCCGGGCTTTAGCGCAACTATAGACGCATTCAATTGGCTGCACTTTAGCTCGAGTCGAGCTAAAGTAGAGCCAGCAGTGTACTCTATTGGCCACACTTCAGCTCGACTCGAGCTAAAATGTGTTGAGTAAATGCTGATTTTATTACTGTTTGTGCAGAATTTTCTACCGTCTTATGATATTTAAGGCGTAGGGTTTAGGGCTCCTGGGTGACAATATATATTTTACCTTTCAGCCATTGATAATGAAATGTTATCCTGGTACTTTTTTGTTGGAACTAGATGTCCTGCAAGAACAATAACAAACCCACACACACAATCAATCAACCAATCACTCTATCCCAAAACCAAAAAACAATAACATGCAAACAAAAAATACAACCACACACAAGCAATCAGAATGAAGAACCACAGAAAAACCTAAACATAAAGCAGTACATTGAACATTCAACACATTGAACTTTTCAACACATTGAATGTTTCAACACATTCAACATTCAACACATCGAAATCAACACATTGAACACAAAGCAGCACATTCAAAGCAACACATTGAAACCAATTTTTTTTTAAAAACCGAACTAGCATCAACACTACGACAGAAAATAACACCAATTCCACAAAACAACAATCAACACACGCACTCCTAATACAAACAGAAATTAAGAGCAATGCAGACACAACAAATGCCTGAAGAAAAAAAAATGAATCATACAATCACAGCAAACACCAAACACCAAACACCATAATTTCACCAAACAGAAAACCAGAAAACATGAAACAACAAACAATATTCACCAAACCGGAAAAACCATGAAACAATTGTAGAAGAACGCGATCTGTATACATACCTGTGAGTGTCGAAATTCTTCTTCAGCTTCTTGTTCTTCCTCCTCGTTCGAAATTCACGTCAATCCTTCACAGCTTCACGAGTTTCTATCTCTACGTGCTTGAAACCTCACACAATTCTAACCCTCACTTCCTACAAACCCTATCAGCAGAAAACCTAAGTCTACACGTTTCAAAGAACGTGCACAACAAACCCTAACAGAAACTCTATCAAAAGTGCTCCTACAAACAGAAACTCAGCAATACTCTACACGAACAGAAGCGCAACACCAGCACGAGCGCAACACGAACACGAGCGTACCACGAACACAAGCGCAGCACGAGCACGTGCGCAAGACAAACACGAACATGAACACAAAGACAAACACAGACACGAACACGAAGAGGAACACGCACAGGAACACAAAAATGAGAGAGAAAAAAAAAGCTCGCGGCCCGATTCCAAACCCTGGACATCTTCGATTTCAAACCCTGAGCCATGAGGACGGCTCCTATAGCCGCGTGGATACCCTCGGGATACCCTCGGGATCGCCGTGATACCCTCGGGATGCTCCCTCAGATATCGGGGTAATACCCTCGGGTATTATGGTGGATGCACCAACTTTTTCAGACATTTATAAAAAAAAATTACTTTGCGATGTTCAGTTTGATTTCGTGCATTTTGCACATTTTCCATTTCATTTTTAACAAAAGTTTTTCCTTCTCATAATTTCAACGCGTTTACAATTTCTCTACTTATAAGTTTCCAAGACAATTTCTCTGAGCCTTAAACACTACAAATTTGTATATTCTGAGGCAATGATCGGGAATCAAAGAAAATATAATATTTCCAATTTCAAACGTATGATCTCATTTAAGACTTAAATATTCACATATTCTTCATAACATTCAAACTTTGATAGCACGGACGTGAACAACTCATGTGTTTAGTGTTGAAAATAGGATTAAAGTGCTTGGTTTTCTTTCATGCTCTGAGTGGATTAGTTGGCTTTCACTTGATACCATTTCAATTACTGCATTACACAAGGAGTAAATTCATTACCATCCTTATATATAAGTTCCTCCTACACCAATTATTAGGTGTTGGAGAGGGGTGAAGCACATTTAAAATAGTTCTAACGATACGATTTAAGATTCTATTACTTTGAATACCAGTTTTCCTTTTTTGGAGCTAGAGTGATATTTTTTACTATGTGAATCGAACAGACTATTAGTATGTTAAGACCACATCTTGCAGTAGTATAAAGGTAAAATAAATGCCGGTGCACACTTTAGCTCTATTGGAGCTAAAGTGTGCATATTTTCTTTTTAGTTCCCTACATTTAGTGATGGTGCACACTTTAGTTCTAATAGAGCTAAAGTGCGAATTTTTTCTTTTTATTTCACTTCATTTTGCTTAAGTATGTTAAGCTTTAGTATATTAGCTTTTAGTGTAACGATACAAATAGTGTAGTTTGAGCATCTCCACCCCTGACGGGGAATTTTCCACGCCGACAGGAGACGTGCCCAAGTTTGAGATGACGAGAGAGGGGTTACCCTTTCCCTTCCGCACCCCTCCTGGAATTGGCCACTCTAGGGAAACGACAACGCTCGTCGCTGTCGCCGTAGTTGGCCCATTTTTCTTTAGGTTTCTATTGTTTTTTTAATTCCCTCGTGTCATTACATGATTGGACACATTCTCCCGGACCCTCTGCCCCGGTGGAGATGCTCTTTTTCTAGTACACTATTTGTCAACAAGTTGGCAATTAGTTTTAGCCGCCATTGTCATTAATATTATCCTTCATTTGTCGACCTACTGTAGTTCATTTTGTATTAGCCCTCGATCAAAACCCTACCCTAGCACACAAATTTGTTACTTCATAAATAGTGTTAGGTCAGAATCTTCTGCCAAACGGTCGCCATGCATTTATTCTTCTTGTCTCTTCTTCAACCTCAAATTCTTATCGTCTTATTCACAACTATTCTCATTCTTTTGTCTTGCATTTCTTTTACATTATTTAGGAATATCTAATGAATATTTAATGTGTAATCATATCTTTAGCCAATAACTAATGGCTTCGTAATGATTTTTTATAAAATATTTAATGTCTATTTGTATATTTGTAATTTTTATGAACAGTTAAAGTATATTTAAATATTATTTAATGAATCTTTAGAGTTTTAAAAGTATATTTCATGACAATTTAATTAATATTTCTATATTTGTATATTTAAGGATTAGTTATAGAATATTTAATGTATTGTTAATGAATACCTAAAGAATAGTTAATAAATTTCAAATGTAAAATCAATGTGTATTCGCATATTCAATGAGTATTTAATGAATATTTACTGAATATGTAATGCACATTGAATGCATATGTGATGGATATCTAATGAATATTTTATTTATATTTCTATATTTATTGTATATTTAAGTTAATTCCTTCTCCAATATTCCTTCCTTTTCTCAGTTTCGTTCCCGAAAGAATGTTCTTATTTTTCCAATCTTCTACTTGAAATTTCATTTTCCCTTCATATGAATATTATACTTTGTCCAATTTTTGAGATTTTCCTTTTGCTTCATACCTACGTCCTATTATTCCCAAGCTCTTTCTTGCAAATTCTTGTTTTTCTACATGCACTCAACCCTTCTTTACTTTAATGCTCAAGATGTAACCAAATCATTATTAAGGTTTCATACAGTAATTGTCCACAAGTAAAAAACTTTTATGTTCCACTATTTACTAGGATTGACATTTAGTGTAGGAGTTGGCATTTAGTGTAATATAATTTTGTCACTACACTTATTGTACATTTTACAATTAGTGTATGGTTTCCTATTTAGTGTCCACTACACTAGAAGCCATCTTGTGTGTACTGGACCTACATAGTGCATCTTTGCTTTCTAATCCACTCCATTTAGCTCTATTAGAGAGCTAAACTGTGCGTGTTTTCTTTTAAGTTCATTGCACCTAGTGATGGGGCACACGTTAGCACTACTGAAGCTAAAGTGTGTGCACACACTCCTTTTACTTCATTGCACGTAGAGATGGGGCACACCTCTGCTAAAAACCAAGCTGATGTATGTGCAATGTGTATTTCCATTTCTTCAAACAATCATTTTGAACTCCGTACTTCTCTTTATGGTTAAATATTTCACAAGGTGAAATAAAAATCTTTTGAATTTTAAAAGGATTTTCAAATTTTGTAGACCTAAACCTCCAATAGTAATATTAAAAAGTAAAAAAATATGACAATCTCCTAGTCTTCAGTGGATATGAAGTCTAAGTATTTCTGGTACCCTAAATCAATAATATGTGACAATGTGTGAAAATGTATGAATTGGGATATAATCTTATTTTTCACTAGAAAAATAACTTGTTTTTCCACAATATCAAACGTTCTAATATTACTTCTATATATTGAAAATATCACATTCCATAGTGTGTCATAGCAAAAGGTTTTTAAGTTGCTCGACGTGCCGGCAATCCAGAAGTTCCTCTTTTGGCTAGCATAAATTTTATTGAAGACGTTCAATGAGAAAATAAATAACTTAGAAATATGCCTCATGACTTCTATCATCCTTCTGCAAAATTTTGAGAATTTGAAATATAATTTGCGACCACTGGAACGTGCTCATAAACTAATTATTCTTTTTAGCATGTGTGAATAAATTCAAAATTACTTACATTATGAACATTAAATTATGCTTGATGCACTAAGTGATACACTTTGAATTAGTTATATTTTATATTTTGATTATCTTTTTTTTGTCATGAGGAGGTCATTTCATTTCTTGTTTAAATCTTTTAATATTGTTCCACTCTCTATGTTTTACAAATGACAAAGTCTCTAATTTCACGTCAAAACATGAAATAAATTGTGTATGGTCAAGAATTCCTCCATCTTTCATGTCATGCTTAGATTGTCACACCCTAAACTCATGATAATACAATGTGAACTCAAGAATAAGATATTTTAATCCAACTTTTAGTTTGCGCACATTTTCCGTCTTTGAGTACTTAGTGGAGACGACCTTCTCCCCAGTGCCAAGTGTAGTTGTCTTATTAGGACTGTGATCGGCAGCATCATCAAGTATATCATGCAGAGTAGCAATTGCCTGTAGAGTATGAGTCCGAGGCTTCTTTGAACCAGTATTGCCGTGTGCCCCTGCCCGAATCCCATCCTTTGCCTCTCGTTTGTACCGGTAGAATGTGGCTCGACTAACCCCCATGATAGTACACCATGCATTTTGGCATACATCAATTCCATCAAGCGTCACCACATAGTTGCCATTGGAATCCATGTGGATCTGCCTGTGTACATCAAGCCAGACATGTTTCTGAAAGAAAACACCTCCAATGTCACGGTAAACTTGGGAGCGAAGCACAGAAATTGAACACCGTGGAAATCGTTGAGTACAATTTCTTGGACAACAGACGGTGCTTGCAACAGAGTTGATTGATTGTGAAGTAAGAAGTACTTCCTTCTTTGGTCGAGAAGGACCCTCTACCCTGTGACGAGTGGTTTCGTATTGTCGAACGCCTACTCTTGGTCCGCGACGAAATACCTTAAGAGTTGCATTGAAAATGCTAGTTTGTTCTTGGTCATACAAACTCACATTACAAAGAAAGACTTGTCGAGTTGGCCATGCTCGGAGGGCAAATATCCAATTCAATGGAATTTCATTCTCGTCTAAGCATTCAGCGATTAGAATAGCAACATGATCATCTCCAAGTGGTCGACCACCAGTTTCAGGAACAAATCCAGAATCAACACTCTGGCAAAGTCCAACTGCAACATTGGCACCAGATGTGTTTCGAAGGATAACGCGCTTTGAGAACCACGATGAGCGAGGAATGCCCTCACATGCAGCAACACCTGGAGGTAACGTAGGTGGAACTCGAACTACACCATCATATGAGCGTTCTTCCATCTTCAAGATAACACAAGAAAAAGGACAGAGGTTTAGTTATCAAGAGATATTGGCAAATATGTAAATGACGGCTCCAATCAGAGGAGAGAGATACAAATAAGAAATGCTTATCCTCGACACGAGGATAACTTCAGATATTAAGTATTTCAACATTGAATTAGGGAAATGTACAATAATTCAACAGTCAGTTATGACAACACATTGTTGATTAAACCCGGATTGAACACACCAAATGTACAGAATATTTCAAACGAAGATCAGCATTCAGAAATTCATTTATAAAAATTCATATTTGTAAAATTATCTCCATCAATTTGAAATGGCTAGAAACCAATCTTCTTCTTTGATGGAACAGACAGCACAATACCTCAGTGAGTTATCCTCGACCCGAGGATAGACCTGCGAAAGAAATCTGAAGCACAGAAGAGAACGTATGACATTGGCATTCACCACCTCAAAGTTCGAAGAATACATGCATCTCAGATGACATTAAACTCGGAGTCAGTTATCCTCGACTCGAGAATAACCATCATAAAGTAAGTGATCCTGATATTGTATATCATACTTTTGATATCCTCGACTCGAGAATGACAAACATGTTGGATATTACACCCGTCTAGTGCAAATCAAGAATTGACATCAATTCTTGATTCAGCTGATGAATTCAGGTAATACTGAATGTTGTTTCGTCGCATTCCAACGAAACTACATGCGTTATCCTCGAGTCGAGGATAATTCTTTGTTCAAATTGCACCCCGTTTACCTTACAGTACTTTACAAGATTCAATAGTTTTATTCTCGAGTCGAGGATAAACTTTAAAAATAATGTCCCGTTAGTGATGGTTTCCTATTTAGTGTCCACTACACTAGAAGCCATCTTGTGTGTACTGGACCTACATAGTGCATCTTTGCTTTCTAATCCACTCCATTTAGCTCTATTAGAGAGCTAAACTGTGCGTGTTTTCTTTTAAGTTCATTGCACCTAGTGATGGGGCACACGTTAGCACTACTGAAGCTAAAGTGTGTGCACACACTCCTTTTACTTCATTGCACGTAGAGATGGGGCACACCTCTGCTAAAAACCAAGCTGATGTATGTGCAATGTGTATTTCCATTTCTTCAAACAATCATTTTGAACTCCGTACTTCTCTTTATGGTTAAATATTTCACAAGGTGAAATAAAAATCTTTTGAATTTTAAAAGGATTTTCAAATTTTGTAGACCTAAACCTCCAATAGTAATATTAAAAAGTAAAAAAATATGACAATCTCCTAGTCTTCAGTGGATATGAAGTCTAAGTATTTCTGGTACCCTAAATCAATAATATGTGACAATGTGTGAAAATGTATGAATTGGGATATAATCTTATTTTTCACTAGAAAAATAACTTGTTTTTCCACAATATCAAACGTTCTAATATTACTTCTATATATTGAAAATATCACATTCCATAGTGTGTCATAGCAAAAGGTTTTTAAGTTGCTCGACGTGCCGGCAATCCAGAAGTTCCTCTTTTGGCTAGCATAAATTTTATTGAAGACGTTCAATGAGAAAATAAATAACTTAGAAATATGCCTCATGACTTCTATCATCCTTCTGCAAAATTTTGAGAATTTGAAATATAATTTGCGACCACTGGAACGTGCTCATAAACTAATTATTCTTTTTAGCATGTGTGAATAAATTCAAAATTACTTACATTATGAACATTAAATTATGCTTGATGCACTAAGTGATACACTTTGAATTAGTTATATTTTATATTTTGATTATCTTTTTTTTGTCATGAGGAGGTCATTTCATTTCTTGTTTAAATCTTTTAATATTGTTCCACTCTCTATGTTTTACAAATGACAAAGTCTCTAATTTCACGTCAAAACATGAAATAAATTGTGTATGGTCAAGAATTCCTCCATCTTTCATGTCATGCTTAGATTGTCACACCCTAAACTCATGATAATACAATGTGAACTCAAGAATAAGATATTTTAATCCAACTTTTAGTTTGCGCACATTTTCCGTCTTTGAGTACTTAGTGGATAGTAACCAATTTCAATTCCAAATCCAGACCATGGGGACACTTGGGATTCTTGCAAAAGAATGAACATTCTAAATTGATTACAAAATAGTAACATTATGTACTTTTTAAAAACCCCAAAGAAATGATGTCCAAAGCATGTTTGAATACATACTTTTTTGCTCAAAATACACGTGCACAAGTAATATGTTTTTTTGTTTTTTTTAATGTGACTCGTTCGTTAAGATCTTTGCTTTCAACTTTATAGATAAGTCCTATTTGGATTGTGATACAAATTCTTTCTAATCATCTCAATGTCTTCTCTACATTTCCCTATACCTTAGTTGAATTGTCAGTATCCAAAATATTCAAAGTATTAGTAAATTGAAATGAAATATCATCACAAGGATAATACCTAAACCAAGGACCCTAAATCCTAAACCCTAAACCCTAACCCTAAACCCTAAATCTAACCCTAATCCTGAGCGTTACCCTAATCCTGAATCGCACAGTTATGTGTATATTATTCGCATGTGCGAGTATATTCGAGGTTTGTACTCTTCCTTATTTTAGTCGACCGGGAAATAGTTGATTATGTTTCCTACCGAGATTTAAAATTTGCACTTTACATGGGGCTGTGGAAAAGTTTCTTCCCGCCAATTCTGAAGTCGTAGCCCGCAATTGAAACGGTCGTGTTACCGTGAGAGACCTCGCCGAACCTCGCCCAGTTTTCTCATTTTTTCCTTCTCAGTTTGGTTGATGTGGAAGGCTAGTGGGTGGGAGGCTTGGAAGTGGTACAATTGAGGGAGGTTGTGGAGTGCAACATCTATAGGATGCGCACGGTTGAGCAGAGCCCCTGCGCGAGGCACCAACGCACCGGTTGTCTACTTCATAAGGTACACAATGTATACTTCTTGCGTTCTCCGTGCACTCTAGCATTTAAATGTGACAGGGATGCTTATTGCTCTACTTCCAGTTGCTACTGTGATTTCGAAGCGTCACTGCGACTATCTCGATGACTAACGTAAATATTTTGGCTCTAGTATACAGAAAGGCAGATCCATTGGCTGAAGAGTTTGCCTGTATAAAGCCCGAAAATGACGCCCAGAATCACGGAAGGACATTTTAGCTCGAATCGAGCTAAGCTGTCATTCCATAATACTAACGACAGTTTAGCTCGAGTCGAGCTAAACTGTCAACCCATCTTACTAATGACAATTTAGCTCCACTCGAGCTAAACTATCAGCCCATCTTATTAACGACAGTTTAGCTTGACTCGAGCTAAATTGCAGTTGGAAATAAGGTAAGACTGTTTAGCTCAACTCGAGCTAAACTGTCGTACTATATTGATAACAATAGTTTAGCTCATCTCGAGCTAAACCGTCATACCTTATTTCCAACGACAATTTAGATCGAGTCGAGCTAAACTATCATACCTTATTTACTACGTCAGTTTACCTCGACTCGAGATAAATTGTCATACCGTTTAATAGTCAACACTTCAAGTCGGGTCGGGCTAAAATATCATTTTCAAAGGTGTGATTATTATGTTTTCGCTTAAAATCTAATCGCATGAAATTGCATTCTTGTCATATTATACCATATATATTTACCTCGAGTCGAGCTTAATTTGCCTGTTCTAGAATGTTAATTCGATTGAATGCAAGTTATTTTTAAATACCAGACATTTCCTCGATTCGAGCTAAATTACCCACTTTAAATGCTTCTTCATTGATGTCCATTCCTACAAGTTATTCTCCTATACTTATTGGAAGGATTATCTAATATTTATCTCATTAGAATGCAAGATGTCGTCTTCAAAGGACGACAATGTTCATGTTGATGCTCCGGTGAACCCAGACCTTCCTGAGTTTAATGTTATTCCTCGCCGTCTCTGGGTCGGGATGACTGTTTCGCTTCACAATGCTTCGGGTGTTCGCGTTGCGGAGGGGTTGGTATGTAATGTCCGGTCCACTGCAATTCTAGGTTCCTCTGGTCCTCTTGGGGATTCTAATGTTGTAGTATATATGTCCAGTACTTTTGTTGAGGAGGAAGCTCCTGATGAATGGAGGTACTCGTTTAAGTCCTCGCCAATTCAACAAGTCTTTTTAAACGGTGTCAGTCTCTTCCATCATTGCCTTAGGGACGTTTACAATGTCTGGTTGGTTGAGCGTAACAGACCTCTAGGTGGGAGCTCCCGTTCGTACAACAATTCCTCAAGGAATACACGTCCAACAGTGTGCACGAATGTTGAATTCCTTATGACCCCTCATTCCATTAACGCAGTTGTGAGCAATAGTTATTGCATTCAAAACTGTGTTCTATAGTATCCTAGAGATAAAATAAAAGCCCTCCAAATGCGCTTGTACAACTCTGAGACCATTGTATAGTTCAGAAATCATATCAGACTCGACGTTCATAGACAGTGTCATAGAAACGCTGCGGGTAGGAAGGTTGTGACCCTAGAGGGTGTGGACGTTTGTGCCCATGGCTGGATGAAAATCATGGGTGTAAGTTTGAGTACTTTCTATCAGAATGCGAAGGGCGTTGCCGCTGGTCATGCGGCTCAACACCATAGGAATACTGGTTTACGTAAGCCTAGAGGTCATACGGTTGTGGCTACTGCGACTCTTGGAGCCATCCTCGATAGACATGCGGACCACATGCCTCACAAGTCTTGTGTTCTCCCCTCTAGCGAGAAGGTTGTGGCAAAGGTCCCTCCTGTTAGTTTTAAGTGGAAGGATCAGATACCGCTTCTTGATGATCATCTCGCTGATTGTGGATTGTTGCCAATCTCAACCTCAAGCTTCAGTAAGATTCGGCGAGTGAGCTTCCCTGAGTACTATGCCTAGAAATGTGGAGACAACTTTGTCCGTTGTTCTACGTGTGACAAATACCACGATCAGAAGAAGCTTACTCAACGTGGAACACAACCATCATTGCTATGGCAAAAGAAGATGTAGGTTTACATCGATTCTACTTTCGCACATCGGGACTTGTACTACTTGAATCGATTTCGATCAAAGTCGTCGCCCCAGGAGGTTCTAACCATCATGCATAATAAGATGGATCACTCAAAGACCGCCTCCCCGGTTTTTTCACATAAAACAAAGCACTTAGATGGGCTTATGAAGTTGCCTCTTGCAATCACAGGCATGCTTGCCCATGGTCATGTGGACCAGCGTTACGTCCATTACGGCCTTGATTTATACTCCCATGATGCCAATTATACGGTCGGGTCGTTTGCAAAACTATTGCGTGATCTGGAAGCGCCTTTGAAGTCATCGTCGCGGCAACTCTTTCCTGAATCTAGTTCTCATCCATTGTATGCGGCGGTTTTACAGGGTGCAGAGAAGTGTTTGGATCCATTAGGGCAGATTCCTGATATCCGAGTTCCTGGAAGGCCTTTGCCACCAATATTCAACATGCTAATAGACAATGTTGTTGGTGATAACAAAAATAGATCTGTTTTCTGTTTTTGGTCTCTCCTTGTTGCGAAACGCATCTTCCGCAAGGTTTATATTAATTTCATGCTAGTTGGTTATACACATGATGATATAGATGCATTATTTAGACGTTGGAGTATGACACTGAGGAAGGAGAGTTTTCCAACCATTCCTTTGCTCATGAGGTCGTTCATGAAAAATGAGAGTTTTCCAACCATTCCTTTGCTCATGAGGTCGTTCATGAAAAATGAGAGTGTTCCCACAATCCCGCATCTCATCCAAGAGGTTCCTGACTTTAAGAAGTTCATTGGGGATATGATTGCGGACGGTGATGAAGCTTTGCAGGGTCATACAAAGGCTTATCAGTTCAAGCTTTATGTGGACTCAAGTGGTTGTCCGGTAATGAAGTATAAAATCCTTTGTCATGATGAGGATTGGCTTCCTATGGGAGGAGAAGGTAGTGGCATCAAATTGTGGAACGAGGATTCTAAAGGGAGAACTTTATGGCCTCGCGAAGATCTGATGCATTGCAGCCTTCTACGATGCGGCATCTCCACGAAGTGGTGAAGGGACTTTCAGGATTCATCGATCACTGGGAGCAATCATCGCGGGAGTCTGTTGAAGCCAGATCGCGTTTTGAGCCGCTATCGTACTATTGGCGCGATGTTAGAGATGCTCTGACACTTCCAATGGATACGCCGATGTCATTGAAAGACGGCTTTTGGCCAACGACGCGAATTGCCCATGCCATTGAAGATGAATTCTCAGCGGAGGGTGAGGTTTGCGAGGAGTACTGTGAAGATGAGCATTTTGTTGGCCAGAGACGCGATTGTCCACCTTCTATTTTTAGAGTTGGTCGTGATCTTTTTGCTAGATAATTTGTTGCATTGCGGCCTTGTCATGGAGACGAGAGCCCATTCTGGATTGCTCAAGCAATTTCAGATCCTAACTCTAACCCGGATATGCCAAACACTGTCCGTATCCAATTCTACCGCCCTATATCGCTTTATCGGGATGTTTTGAAGTTCTATTATGATTGAGATACAGATTGCAACCTTCGCTGGACAGTTGAAAAGGGGATAGCCATAACGTGGGAGAGTACCGATTCAATCTTGATAGCATGAAAACCTAGGTCTTCAAAGAGGAATGGAGGTCATGTGCAAGATTCAACTACAAAAAATCCCGAAGGGGCAAGTAGCAATTATCAAGGCCTCTTTGGTAAACTTGCCAGGTCCCAATCGTAATAGACTTAGATAAATGGACTTTCATTTTCCTAGACTTTGGATTCTGATGCGTAATACTTCATGTAGTATGGTTAGATCCATTGGTGCTGAGATTATAGATATTTGTATTTGATTACACTCTGTATGACTATATTTGATGCCAATGATTGCTATGAGATATTCTCTCCATTGTTTTTGCGTATCAGTGATAATTTGCAGTATGTTTTTGTTTGTTTTTTTAAATAACAATGTGGTAAATTGCTTCTAATCTTGAAACCAATAATACCAGTAATTGCCTTCATGGTGAATGATAGAAAGTAAATGCGGGTTCACACTTTAGCTCTAGTGGAGCTAAAGTGTGAGCAAATCTTCCTTTTTAGTTCACTCCACTTAGTAATGGTGCGCACTTTAGGTCAAGTCGAGCTAAAGTGTGTGGAATTGCTTTTTGACTTCATTGCATCTCTAAGTGATGGGGACACTTTAGTTCGAAGAGAGCTAGTGTGTGTGCAACTTTTTTTCTACTTGTGAACACCATCATTTGAAACTCGTTAAATATTTTTTTAGCCAATGTGTATTCCACAGGGTAAACTGAAATTCTCTATAATCAATAAGAAAGCCTCATCAGAATGTGTTTAGCTAATTCTCATATAAGTGGATATTTGTCCGTCATTTAGCTTAATTTTAGCTAACTTGGAGCATGGAGTTAATCCGGGTTAGTAGGATCCATTGTGAATATTTAGCTATTCATATTCAATGAACACATGTGGTATAAAAGAAGTGTCGACTAATGTGTTCTTCTTTTCAATATTATAGTTAGATTTGTAATGTAATGTCATCCGTGGTACTTTATTTTCTAGGGATTTTTGTAGTGAACATTACCTCCCAATTTAATGGAAACTCATATCCCTCCATATTGTAGAGTTTAGATGTGCATTTTAACTCTTATGATCTACATGTGTTAATTTGGGAATCGCTAAATCTCCCAATATAACGAATATGGTGTTTATTAGTTATATCATAAGTTTTTTTGAACAAAATTGTAGTGTTGGCTCAAAAGTTTGCCCTTGCAATCCAGAAGTAGTTGACTAAATCATGTTATTGTATTTAAAAATGAAGAATATCACAAGGTACTTAGAAAAATACATAATGGAGAATCTTCATTTGTCCATATAAAATTTACAATATTGATTGTGGTTGAATTGAAGTGGTTTTATAGTATTAGACAACTAAAATGAATGTTGTAAACATAATCTCTAGAAGCTCTGTAATAAAATAATGTAAATATTTTAGTACTCGTAGCTACGTCTTCTTTACAATGTATAATGTTTAAAGAAAACTCATGTTGAAGGCGTCTTCTATTGATTCTTTTTTTCTTAGAGTATATAAGAATGAGTTGGATTCAATCTTAAAGACAAAAACGTGAGCAGCTAGAAGCACATTAAATATTTTTGTGAGGAATTTGAAGTACATTTGATATTTATGTCTGCAACAAACTTTGTATCAATTTTTTTTGCGTATTTCAACCTCAACTCTTACAAGGTGTTTTTTAAATAATTCAATTTTTTTGCATGCATGTGTTATATAAATTAGAATACAAAATTTGTAGTCTAAAAGACCAATATGTCTTTGTCTTAAATGTCCAAATGTATTCCAAACTTTACATTGAAATTAACAAATAATGATTCATTTGGACCTACAATGTTAACCCTTTATTGTCTCCACATCATTTAGAAAATAAGCATCCAAATGCTTCAAGAATAATACCAAAATTGAATTCATTGGTTTAACTTGGCAAAGGTGCTCTACAATAATGAAACCTTTCTATGATCAAAATGACAAATTAAGGTCATGAAAAGGATGTCTCCATGTTAAAAATCATCACATACAGTTATACAAATATTTTTATTTAACAAACCAATTGTGATAAATTCTTTGGTGTTTTTTTAGAAAACAACATATAGTTGTAGTACACGGATTAGACTGAGGAAGAGCTTGAACCAAAGTATGGTACCTAAAACCATCAAAATTCACCTATCCCATGCTCCGAAACCTGTCCTCTTTATACTTGTAATCCTAGCACAGTAGAAAGTCAGTGACATACATACTTTAATGTTGGAGCAACTACAGTGCCATTGCATGACCGAAGACCCAATTTACCCCTTTCAAGCTAACCCCAAACATGTATTTCTAAACAAGATTGTGATGCTTAGTACATGGACTAATGTGAAGAATAATCACTATACACCAAGTTTTGAAATTATGGATTTTAAAAATAACATGATTTGTCTTTAGTTGTTGACTAGGTGTTTCACAGTAAGCTTAGTAAAAACATGGCATAGCAACTAAATTGAAGTGCATCAATAATGCCGTAGTATAACCTAGTCATATTGACTACAATTACTTGTTACAGCATTTGATATGGTTGGTCCTCCAAAATCCAAGAATGTTAAGAAAAAGTTAATTACGTAAACCAAATTTACGGAGTACGAAATGTTATGAAAAGTATTTGTACATCAGCCGTTAATTAATTGTCCTACAATAGTATAGAAATGCTGCAACAATTACATTGTGACTACGTGACATGTGACACAATATTTCCCATTCTCACTGACATAATGAAGGCAAAATTGCATATGAAATTGTTTTTTAGTACATCTAGGGCGATAAAAAATAAATTACATGAATCGAATTTAAATTATTGAGTACTAAAAATTGAAATAGTTGTACCATAGTTGTTGTTGAATTGTACCACAGTATATTAATGTTGGAACGACTACATGGCGACTGCACGAAATGTGTCACATACATAACCTATTTTATTGAACCTAAAGAGTGCGTTAATGCACTTGACAGTGATGCCTTAGGACATGTACAAATGTCAGAAATAAGTTACATGAACCAAAACTGATAAAATAAGCCCCCTTTAAAAAAACAGTTGTATTCTAGTCGTTACTTCGTTGTCGCACAGTAGCAAAGAAATGCTACAGTGACTACACTGCAACTACGCTGCGACTACACTACAACTGCATTACCAATGTCCCAACATATCACATTCACACCAACCTCAAAAATGTCACTTTCAACATAAACAACTGCCCAGGGCAGAATGAAATTGATTTTATTTAATGAGTGAAGTGTAAAAATGGTAGTAAAAAAATGAACTGCAGTTGTGCCGCAATTGTTTATTAGTAGTATTACAATTGAATGAAAGCCAAGACACAACTACAAGATGACTTTGGTGAAAAATATGGATTACATCTCTGATTTTCATCTAATCGCTTATTGAAATTGTTGGCGAAGGACGAAACTGTCCAACGCAATTATAGAGCAGTGTTATGTAGTTGTAATTACAACTGCAGTACAACTCAAGAAGGTTAGCATTAGCATTGTAGTTGTTTAATTCTTAATTCAGCTTGGATGCAGCTGTTTTTCACAGGAAGTTGTAAAAGTGCAGTTGTATTTTGCCCCATTTCCTACTACAGTTAGACCTCGGTAAGTGTTAGGGGTTGGGAGAATACTTTTAGTTAACACTTAGACACTAGTAACACATAACACTTATAGAGGGTGATGCCGATGATTTGTAACACTTATAAAAAATAACACTTAGAAGAATTAAAAAGGTAAATACATAACACTTATAGAAAAAATGGATGAAATTATAAAATATTGATTCATTATTCATCTAAGTCTGTCGAAAGAATGAATCAATAGTACTTTGGCAAGTTTTTGCTACACGCCAAGATTCTACTTCCTTTTCTAGTGTTGCTGTATTCCTAATAGATAACATGGTGTCATTAGGTCTTTGCTCCAAAAATTTCTTCAAAGTTTGAAGAGCACTACCTCCATCTTTAAAGCCTACAACTTCTTCTACTATATCGTGAGGATTAGCTTCATCAGGATCACTATCTTCGTCTTCACTACCTTGTTGTTGAGATGGAAGCATTTCAACAATATCTTCATCAGTGGGTTGATTAGGGTTATTCAAATCAAACTCGAGCTTATAATTTAAATACTCTTGAACATTCATGTTAGGGGTCTCAGTCTCAGAGGATATTAAACTTAGTTGTTCCAATACAGTAGCAACCTCCTCTACCTCTTTCATTTGCTGCTCTTGAAGGACTTCAATTTCTACAAGAACTGAAAGAATTCCTGTGTGTCTCCAACAATTTTGAATTGTTGTTGGAGTCACTCCATTATGCCAAGCCTTCTCAATCATGGTCACAACTTGGCACACATCAATCACAAAACCTTTCCTCGTTGAAATACAATCTATTTGATGTTGAATTAATAACTTCCTGTATTGAGCTTTGAATGATGCAATGATCCCTACATCCATAGGCTAGAAACGACTAGTTGTATTTGGATGCAAAAACTCTAATCGTGTCACCCTCAATCTTGAACCTACATTAGGCACTTGATGTCCAAAAAAATTATCCACCAACAAAAGTACTTTCTCTTTCTGGGCACTTACCATTCTCCTCTCAAAATATAACATAAATTGTTCAAAAATCCGTGTTGTCATCCATGCTTTTTTATTAGCATGCGACTTTATACCTAGATTTTCTGGGTTTAGAATGTGTCTGCTTGAAAAAGCCCGAGGCTTCAAATATTGATTGATAACCAATGGAGGAAGAATGATGCTTCCATCAGCATTTGCAGTAAGTGCCTCCGTGAAGTGCTCCTTTTGCTTCTTTTTTCGAGATAATCTTTTCATAGCTAATGTACGATTTAGTTCCAACTTGTAAAATAGACCAGTTTCATCCATATTGAAAACATCACAACTCCTGTACTGAGATACAAGTGTTTTGGTGTCTTCCATTTTATTTAAAATCTCTTCAGAAACATCAGCTCATGCGTCTTTTCCATGATGGGAATAGCCCTTAATATTATATGTCTTCTTGAAATTTTGCACCCATCCATGAGAAAATTGAAGCTTCTTCTTCTAAGCACCTCTAGAAGGTAATGCGTAAAATCTCTTTACAGCAGCCACCACAAGGTCATCAAATAAAACAACATTATTTTCCTGCATTATCGTAAACGAAGTAAAAGTGGCTTCCTCCACTTTTGGGCATTGAGACTTTCGTAAGCGCTTAGAATCATCGAGGTGCCCAACGTCAAGTCCACTAAAGTGTTCTTTTCGCTTTACTATTATTCTAATATTCATCTCAGACGCGTTTACTTGAAAGTGTACATTGGCCCACGTAGTTAATGCTCTATTGGTAATCTTTCCACCACTAGCTAACACAGTCTCACGATACTGAATAATCTCTTGTTTTTGCTCAAACGTGAACTCATGACCCTTTGCCATTGCAAACTGTAGGATATTTACTTTAACAACATATCTTCTATCCATGAATTTTCAATACAAACGAAAACTCTAACAACATATATTCTATGAATGAGTTTACAATACAAATAATAATTCTATAGCCTTCAATCCCTTCTTACAATCTTGGCCGCCTTGCCTAGTTGCCTTTTATTTTTAAGTTTATAAACTTAAAAGTACACTTATCTTTTACTTTATGAGCTTAATAATATATGATCTATCAACTATTGAACTTAAGAGTACACTTATCTTTTACTTTATGAGCTGAAAAATATATGATCTATTAGTTTATGAACTTAAAAATACATCTACCTATCAATTTGTTTCTAGAATGGACATCTAGAGTCACTTTGCAACTAGAAACTATTACTTTACTTCAAAATTAAATTCCCCCAAGCGATGGCTGTTATGAAAAGCCTTTTTTTGGAAACTTATCACTTACCGAGGTAAAATTAACAAAGTCAAGAGCGCGACATTGCGTAATACTAAACACATAACACTTACTCGTCTAAATTTAAGGGAGCGGAAATATCCATAACACATATAGAGTTTTAACACTTATGGAGGTAACACTTATCGAGGTCTGACTGTAGTGTGAGACGGACCCTGTCCGTTTCCGAGAAGGTAACCCCCATACGGCAGACCCGGTTGGCTTCGCGGACCATCACTTGTGAAGCGGAGGAGAGAACACCTGCAAGCCAACCGATCGAGGTGCAGAAGCCGGAGGACAAGATTGGAGAGGAAGAACGCGCGTCACCTCAAGTCGGAACGTCAACGGTGAAGCTCTCGGATTCTTTAGAGGACGACAAAGGTCAGGACCAAGAAGACAAGGAGTAGGATGGCTCTTCTGCCTTGTGCGCAAGAAACTAGTTGTAGGAGGTTAGGAGTCTAGTGGTAGGGTAAAACGTTCACAACGGTGACCTGGTTATTATGGTTTTATCCAGAACCGGATCCTGTTCCGGGAAAGGTGGATCGCATCCATAACTTTTGGATGTGGTCGGGGTTAGTTAGGAAGTGGCGGACAAGTTGTCAAGACCCGTTTTGATCGTGGGTTCTCGGTATTATATTTTGCTCCCGAAGGGAGGGTATTTAGTTGTTAGTTTCAAGTCGCTTAGGGTCTTGTTAGTTGACCTAATCGTAAGAGCAGGGAAGATTACGGACCCGCGCAATTTAGGGTTTTGGTGTGTAGGTCGGATGCCTTGCATCGCCGCCGTTGCAGCTAGAATCCGATTCCCGTTATCTTAGTGTTAGGAAGAGGGTTTGCAAGCACCCAACTACGGGGCGTCGTTTTCTAAGATCGTATGAGATGCGCTACTCATTTTTAATGTTAAGTTTGTGTCTTTCTATCTTGACACCTATCTATCCCTTTTTGTGTGAGCTCCAAAGTAGTCCCTGTCACGGATGTATCCCATTCTGAATGGTTGTGTAACCTTTGAGAAGCCTAGATTGGGGTGGAAAAGAAGAGGTGAGAGATCCGGGTGTCTTTGGGATTCCGCAAAAGGGTTAGAAACCGTAACTGGTCATAGCCGGATCCGGATAATCTAGGATTCTTATCATTGTAGTAAGCAAAGGGTTGTAATACCTCTTGCGTAACTGGCTGTCCGGTAGCAACCCTGCAATTGTGAGGAGGTAGACACCACCCTAGTGCGGGTGTTTGTCATGTGTAGAGAATGTTAGGATTGATAGTGGATTCCCTCGCCACTCTAATCTACGAGGGGAGAGTTCTGCACACCGTCCCTCTCCAGATAGGACGCGTCCTCCGATAGCAAATGCATGAGGGAAAACTAGAGCTGATTACTATTGTATGTGGTTTGATATTCCCGGATCGGAATCCAAAATCGGAAACGGGAAAGTGAATAGAGGCAATTCGGATAACCGGAAAGGTGAGATAACCGGATTGAGCCTGATTGAATAAGGAGAATAAGGAGTCATAACCGGATTGTCCTAATCTAGCGAACTTCATCTGAATCCCTGGAACGATACAAGAATCATCACTTCGGGTGTTTTGGTCATTTAAAACACTCGAGGGGATGCACTTGCAACAACCGTGTTCCGACAAAACTCCATCACACTCCTCACTTCCAGATCTTTACAATCTGCCACGGTAAGCCCATCCTTAGGATGAGCTTTCTGTGTAAATTTTCCTTCTATAAACGACTCATGGTACAAACACATACCTTCTCCTTTTGCCGGGAATCTGTAAACATCGCTCTAAATTGCCGCTGTCCACTTTTTCAGATCCGCTCATGGAGCGTGATCCCATCAATTGGAGCGCCCTACTATCAACTCTTGCACCATGACGTCATCGCGGAAACTCCATCGCTACTCCCCCAATCACCGGCAACCCATTTTCTTCAAATCCGCATCTAGCACATTTTGGTCATTCTCGGATTCAGACACCATAGGAATCACCATCTTGAAGTTGACAACTTTCAACATGGCCTTGTTGATGGACGCCTTCCATATGGCTGCACCTACGAATGGAAATACTCCTCCAAATCCGCAGCCAAACTTTCACTCACACCCAAAATCCTAACATCAAACCCTAATCTGAATCCTAACCCGCAGCCGGTTGAAATCCTATCCGCGGATTCCTCACACTCAATCCCCAATCTCTGCTCTTTGCTCCGCTCACCACTAACCCACACAAACATGCACTAAGAAAAGACGAGGGAAGACTCTCCTAAGTTAACTATTTATTAGCCATCTGGTAATCGTTACCCTGATCCGATTTCGATAATGACCGTTAGGACCAGGTTCTAGTTCCTCAATATCCAGAGCCTTTCTTAACGGTTTTATTATTTACGATTTTGGTTAACAAGGAATTTTGTTTGATTTAATAAAACTACTGTAGTGCAGAAATTTTACTTTTTGAACACTATTCGTCTTTACAATGTGAATAGGCATCATAAGTAGCACTAGTTTACAAATAGTATGAAACAATGTAAACATTTACCCTAATTTTTTGGAATAGTGTAAAAAAGACCAATAGGCGGTTAAGTTAGTTAGTAAAAGGAAGTTATAAAAAGGAAGTTATCAGGGGGAAGTTATTAAGAGTAAGTTACACGAGTAGTTATGGAAGTTGAGAGAGAAGATCATTGGTCTAGGTTGAGATACCAATAGTCAGGAGAGGAATATAAAGGAACTGAATGCAACTTTGGAGACACCACATTTTTCTCACTTTGAATGTGTGTCCTAGGCAGGTGATTGTAAACTCTCAAACTTTTATGGAATACAAGCCTAGTTTTATGATTTCGGATCTGTTGGTGTAAATTATGCATTACCAGTGGTCTACATTACATTAGACATGTGGATTGGAGATTAGAGAATGACAAAGTCAGAATCCATGGGATTTGATAGCTGATTGCAGAAGACCAGTATTCGTTGATTGAGCCTTTTTTTACAAAATGCTAAGTTGTGATAATTGTGCACAATTAATGGCTTAGGAATGAGCGGGTGTATCCAGGATACAATTAATCGATGCTTCAGCCTATTCTCAATCACCACACTGAAAATGCTATAATATATAATTTGTCTTGAATACTACTAGTATCTATAATTAAATTGAGTATCATAAATAGAGAATCTGTGAAGCATAGTAGTAATTGAGACCTTTTATTATATTACCATTTATCAAATCCTTTCCGATGGTAAACACCGAGTGATGTGACGAATTATAAAAACCATAGAGCAATGATTACAAATAGTCCTGTATGACTGTTGTAATTCCCCCTAAGTCTAAAACTGAGATGAGTGGAAAGAGGGTGAGGTAAAATGCATACAATTATACTATTTATCGGATAGAATTGCCGAGTGAAATTAAGTCTATAATGTATGAAATAAGGATTGATCACCCTCAGTCATTAAATTAAAAGGCAATAATAATTTTCCCCAAAAGCAATTTATGTCATTGTAGTATGAATTGAAGCATTAAAAGATCATGTGGGTGAAGCATGACAAGTAGTGAAGGTAAATTGAGAAGAAAAGAATTGCTAAAAGAGAGAGCAATGGAGAAGATGGAAGAGTAAGACCAAAGAGCCAAGAGTGGGCCAAGAGAGTCTTGAGAATTTATGTTAATGACTTAATTTATGTTAACAACAATTATATAGAGAGTGAGATATAATTGTTGGCCGGTGTTTCTTTGAATGGAAAGTTTTGCAAGAATGATGAAATGATTAACTTAAGGCGGACCAGTGGAGCGAAAGTGGGAAGCTAGGATAGAATTCCGCACCCAAAAGCTCATGGCAAAGTAGAATAGCTAGCATAGTTGTGAATTCTAATAAAAAAGAATTAGCAATTAGAGTTGGCAATGGAATTGGTTATGATGCATTGATTATGAACAAGACAAATTGTATCACTCACTAAAACACTTAAAGACTATTTGTGTCCTTTAGTGAGAGCATCCCACATAATCACAAATGCATGTTTATCTACTAATTGACTGTAAGAGTGTAGAGTGCACTCACAAGAAAAGCACAAGGGTAAATTAACACACCTATAATGGATAATTTGTTATTTTAAGCAATTTGTTAAACAAAAGACATTCCTATCTAACATGTGACCTTAGTTATTAAAACGATATACTGAACTAAGCCTCCCTAAGACCCCCGTCTAGGAAATTATCTGGGATTTATTTATATTTACAAGACAAATTTTCCTACTTCAACTACCTACATGAAAAGAATGTATTCTTATTTTTTTTTAAAAACAACCTTTTAGCATGGGAGCTATACTAGATTAGCAGCTAGTACTAAACCAAGTTCAGACATCTTTCGAATAAAATGTTGAAGTACACGCCACGTTGATGCAATAAAACTCCCCCCACATCGTGACTGCCCCTGCCAAAGTCGCTTGAATCCTCACATAGGTCATGACAACTCTTGCTTAAATCGCAAATGTAGATACCCTCAAGAAAAAAAATTGTGCTACTCCGATTAGGTTGCCAATCACGCCATGGCACTTCCTACCTTGCTTGAAGAGAGGTCCGCTCTTCCTCTCCTCCATTGCTTGCGCACGCAGGCTAAATGTCTTTCCAACAGGCCGTCGGTGTGGTCTAAACGTGGCAAAGAACCTCCCATTCTTCGCAAACGGTGCCGCTTGAAAATATGAGGATGGTCTTCTAAAATGCCACATTGTCCCTTCTAATCCGGCGTCACAAAATCTAACTCTTCCTCCAATTTCGACCCACTTTTCCCTCCCTACCAGAGGACAAATTTGTGCTCTAGATAGGATCTCACAACACCGGCTAGTGGAAGAATTTAACGCCCACTCTAGCAGTCACGCAATCTTCCCAAGCACAATCCTACTCTCTACGCAGTAGTAACAAGGACGGTAGAGAGAGATCCAAAACAACTTATCTCTTCCATGCATTCAAACACCAATGAATCGCCTTCCAAACCCCCTAAAGCTCTCAATAGGATTGCACCCTAATACATGTTGAAAAAAACCTGGCCTGCACCCATCGATGAGAACAAATTCCACAAGATGGAGGATTTGCCATCTTCAACGGCTGCATTGATAGCGCTTCTGATGCGCTAGGTGGGCACATTCAAGTGACCCAGACATCTAAGAACGTAGGTGGAAGTGATGTCCAAGAAGATTGAAGAGAAGAGTTGATGAGAGAGACGGTTAGTCTGGCAGGTGTGAATGGAGGTTGGATGAGGTCGGGCAAATGGGTGGAGAGCATGGTGGGCGGGCCGGCGTTAGCTTGGTGGGGAGACAACGTGGCAAGATCCGCCTCAGTGGCGCTCGAGGACGTGGAGCGCAACAACGTGGCGGGGCGCCACCGTGGCGTGAGGGGCATAGGTAGAGCGCTGCAAATAGTCTACCGCACCTCACGCTCGACCGGGGTGGATAGGGAAATCCCCAATGGAGTCCCATACACACTAGATTGACGCACATGGAGTGCAAACGGATTATTACAGAGCCCAACCTACTCTTCTCGCACTACGTTCGCAACACACCAGGCCCGATGTGCCAGCCTCCACATCTCATTGGGTTCGCACCTTCTTCCGCCCGCAACGGGTAAACCAACCTGGAATTTCCACTTTTTGTAAGTTCCCTTGGAACTCTATACACACTATCCTCATCTTTTTACCTTTCCACCTTTACCCTCATCTCTCTTTCTCTACCACTTTCACCGTTCTTTTGATTTCTCCCTCACCGTCTCTCTCATTTAGGTTTTTGCAGACATGGCTCCACCTATCGGTAGCCTTTTAGATTTGTTGCTTGAGGACTCTCCTTCACAACTCTCTCAAGAGGTGCCAATGCCAATGCCAAAATCAGAGTTTTGTAAAGAAGAAAGTGAGAGAGTGGTCTTATGACAATTTGAACTACTTCTTAATTTTGTTGTCTGAGAAGTATTAGGAGGTAGACCGGAAACAATTTAGGAAGAAGAACTAGCTTGATATTGTGCGCAAGATCAACGATGTTTTTCCCATATTGCCGCTGGAGGAACCTTGCACTTGGGAGTAGTGCAGAGACAAGTGGACGCGCTTGCAAATTACTTACAAATGAGAGAAGGTCAAGCAAGAGTCTACAAGTGTTGCACCCTCCTAATGGACATGGTTTGAAATCATGGACAATATGCTTGGCGGTACAGCCAAAATTCGAGGTAATTTCTTCTTTACCTTCTTAAATGTATCATATTTTAATTGTTTTGATGAATCTTCACTAATTTCCTTCATTTGTTGTGTAGGAGTTCCCACGGCGTGGATTAAGGAATGCACTTGCCACATTTTGAGACTATTCTTTTCTCTGATGAAGAAACCGAGTTTGCCTCAAACAACACGCCACCTGCAAAGACGCCGAGTACCCCACCGGCATTGATGCCTAGCACCCCACTCTCCCCTCGATCTCGTGCCGTGAAGCAACCTCAAGTCGGCGAGCACATCAATTTAAGTGCAGAGAAGCCGTAGAGGAGAATCACCGCGGGTGATGACGCAATTGCCACGGCCATTGGTAAGTTCTCTGAGGGAATAATTGAAATTTAAAAAATGAAAGTTTCCATGGCAAAAGAGATTTTAGAGAGTGAAAATCGAGGTAGAGATCTTTTATTGCAGAGCAATTGCAATTGGCGGCATTATTTGCGGAAGCCCTATAGGGCAAAGCCCCATCGTGATATTCTTTGTCACATTAGCATATTTAATAGAATGATATAGGGTAAAAGCAAGCTACACCGGTATTAAAAACGTGTCACAAGTGGTTTTTGTAGGAGTGACAAACATTCTTTCGTCTACCAAACAAGATGTACCTTTGTTTTCAGATTTTTGATGATGGAATGTTGTTTCCAACTTGAATGACATTAAAAAACGCTAAAAATTTGGTAAGCCAATGAATGGTTTGATTTGTATGGCTGAACTTGTGGGAGAAATATACTTCTCACAAAATACTAGATTTATACAAATATATTGTTTTTGAGTGATCTGTGATATGTATGATGATGAAAATTTGCATGCACACTGGTAGGGTGTTGTGAATGGACTATCCAATTTAAAAAACAAATTTTCAAATCCAATTGGTAGAAAACATGCCGATCGTACATGGTTCAAAATGACTAAGGATTGGGTTGTTTCTTTAATGGATTTTTGTCAAAAATAGTGCTTCATATATAACCCTAGGTTGGCATATGGTGTCTTTTTTTTAAAATAAAATTATATCCTTTTAAAAAAAATTAAGTTTAAAATATATTTAAAATAGACCCAAATATACTAAAAATATACCATGGTCTTTGCCCAAAATGGGATGGGTGTAGCATGCTTTCACCCTATAGTCTAGATATAGCATTGTATTTATGCAAACATTCTTTATGTTTGGATATGAATTTGATTTAGGATGAAAGACTAAAGATTTGGCAGTAGGAGCTATGCTACTGCGAAGGGCAACGATGAGTCATGAGGTTAGCAATCAAAGGTCCTTGGTCCACTCAAGTAGCAAAGTGTAGGTTTAGGAATTCTGACGTAGTGATAATTCACTACTGGCGACGGTGAGGAGGTTTAGTTATATTTAGACATGAATGTACCATGGATTATCCATTAGACAATTCAATTTGTTATGTTTGGCATAGGTTGCACAAGATCTTGGCAATCAGCTGTTGTCCTTCGTATCGCTCATAGGTTGCACAGGATCTTGGCAATCAGCTGTTGTCCTTCGTATCACTCATAGGTTGCACAGGATCTTGGCAATCAGCTGTTGTCCTTCGTATCACTCATAGGTTGCACAGGATCTTGGCAATCAGCTGTTGTCCTTCGTATACCTAGGTGGAGTCCGGAACCATCTGTTCCGGACCGAATGATATCCGGATCCGAAACCATCATCATGGCGCCCAACGGTATTTGTACATTGCGCCAAATATATAACGCCTTTGCCAGCAGAGGGCGTCATCATTCTAGGTTGTCGCTTTCTACGCTCTCCGCTCCCGTCTACTCCTTCGCGTCTTGTCGTCATTGATTCTCTACTGCAGAAGTAGTCTAGACTCGAGAGACTTTGTGAGGTCAGTGCGTGCAAGGTTCCGGAAGCAATTGCGAGGCGCAAGCACACCAAGATGTGGGCCCGAATGGCGGGGATGAAAGGCAAGAATCCAGCCGCCGGAAACCTACTACTCCAAAACGTGGTGCCGGAATGGCCAACCTCAGAAGAAGAATTTAGGGTTTTAGAGAGCTACTTGGTGGTGATAGGCTGTAACGGACTTCTCGAAGCACCGTGGGCATTCCAAAGTAAAGCGATGGTGGCGAAGCTCGGGGGAAGCCGCCGAACCAGTACAAAAGACGCATTCGGGCCCATCCGTAGGGCTAGACCACGGCGATCTAGAGAGATGCCTATAGTCTTCGGCTAGGGGTAGTCAAGGTGGCGGAGCGCGACGACAACGTGCTGAAGGGAGAGTTTTTGCAGAAGCCTAATCCTAAAGACGGATACGTCCTCAGCAACCTAATGAATCCGGATGTTAGGTTAGTCGTCGCTTTCCTAAATCCTATCTTCCATCCAAAGAAACCGAAGAGGATAGTGGCGAAATTAGCGAGTCTGATATTGGGAGCGATGAGAGGGAAGCACACAGTAGACTCGGCAGCCTTGATGGGAGACTAGGTCGACTGGATGGTTTAGAACCTTCCCAAGGTCCGGAAGACAGCAACGCCCCTCTCAATCTATGTGGCGCATATGTACGCCAAGAGGAAGATGCTGAGTCCGGAGGAGCAGGACGAGTATGGCAAGCTGCTAAGTATCTAGTCTTACGGGGGGTTGGAGACGGACGATGAAAAGGAGGTTTTGGAGGACTCGAAGTCGTAGACGTCGTCATCCCCACCCCTCACCAAGAGACCCCGAAAGCGGAGCCGGTCCTTTCAGAAGACTCTGGAAACTGTAGATCCAAGCCAGCCTCCGGTAGAGATGGAGACTCAGAGCCCGACCAAGGTACCACCTTCCGAAGCACCAGTGGCCAAATCCTACGGTTTGGAGTAGAGCCAGGACCAAATTTTGCCTAGACCATGACCGGCAACATTTCGACGGACGTTGCAGAGCTCTGCCGGCATATAGTCTAGCGAACAAGGATCCAGGAAAGAGAGATCCGAAAACGGACAACTATGATCATGGCTATCATGGAGGAAGTGGGGACAAACGATTCTGTGAATCTCCTTCCGCGACTCCAATAGTTGAAGGCCAAGGAAGACTTGGTCCAGCAGCTGGAACAGCAGCAAACCACCCTCACTCAGACCAACGTCCGGCTCTGAAAGCGAGTGGAGCAGGCGGAGGCTACGCAAGAAGCGGCCCAACAAGCAAAAGCCGAGGCGGAAGCATAGGATCGGACCACTATCCAGGCCTTGACGGAGGTTCGCGCCGCCCTCGACTTTCCGGTAGACACCGTCAACCGGGCTCCCCTCTATACTAAGAGCCTGGAGAAGAATGAGAAACATAACAAGGGGAGATCATCCGGTTTCTCCTGGATCACAGTCGGAAGATGGAAGAGACCTAGAGCAAGATGTAGGAGCTAGTGAAGAACCTAACCCCTGCAACCCCAAAGGCACCCAAGGTCCTAGTTCTGGAGGCAACACTTGCGACACCAAACAGAGCAGCGTCATCTAGAACTCCATCCGGATCTGCATCCGGATCTCCATCCGGACCAATAGCCGGAACACCACAAATGCTGGGCGGAGACTTCAATGACCTCATTGGGACTCCGGTCTTATCCTCTCCAATGAGTTGGAGCGGGGTGCCTTTCCCAAGCACGGAGACCCTATAAAAGTGTCTGAATATCATACCGGGAGGTTTCTCACAGGAATCTCCTCTGCCCTTTTGGATTCCGTCAGAGTCTCCCTTTCCAGTTCAACAGCGGGCGACTCTTCCACTTCGCAGCTCCGCAACGACTGCCATGGATGTCAGCCCCAGCAGGAGTTTCCGAGACCTACCTGATCTTCGAGTCCGATCAACTACTCCGCAGAACGCTCCACCAGCATCGGAAGATCCGGAAACGCCTTCCGGACCAAAGAATAAGGCGCCCGAGTCTACACCGCAACCGCCGGCTTCCACTCCGGAACAGCTAGAGGCCAGAACGGCCGCAAGAGAGGAAACCCCTAAGCGTAGGAGTCTCAGAAAGAAGAACCAGGTTACTCCGTAGTTAGGATCTTTAGTCATCAGGTTTAGTAGCGATTAATGATGGGGCTCAGGGTTGCACTCAGCTACCAAACCCTAGGCTGAAGAAAACCCTCAACTGGTTTACTAGTTAGAAGCGGAAAAACCAGATCTCAGATCCATAAATATCGGATTTGAGATTTGAAAATTGGATTTTTAGAGATAAGATCTTTTTACTTTCAAGATAAGATTTTCCGGATTTCAAGCGATTAAGATAGGCTTTTAGATTCAGGAGTTTGGTTAGTACTTACTAGATGAGTTTTAGTCAGCTCATTATCTTATTTTCTCTCATGAAGAGTATTTTCCATCTATCATATTTTCTCTTCTTGAACTTCTGGTGATTGAGTCATTTTTGCTGTGAGGAAACGGATCCATTGTGGTTGATGTATCGTGATTTAAGTTCTTATGAGTGCGTGTCGCAAGGATTGCAATTAGGATGACCGGTTGAAGCTTGCATTGGGAGATCGCCCGAAAGAGCTGTAGGAGAGGTTAGGCAGGGACATGACAATCCACAAGGACGGAAGTAGCTAGGAAGGGGAAGGAGTGTACCGCAGAGGTGGGCCTGGTAGCTCCTAGGGCACGGAATATCGGTGTGAACCCGGACTCGGGTTGCAGCCGGAATTTCTCCTTACAATAGAGGAAAAATCCCGATGTGTATGTCTAGAAGGAAGTCTATTTACAAACCAGTAACACTCATTCAGTAGAACCACTTTAGTATCAAATGGAATGTCGTTGTAGTCCGGATCAACCTCTATGTGACCGCATCCGGAAGGCCATCCGGATGATGTGAGAACGTAAGTCCAGCGCAACAAATCAACCACCGATTAGCGGAGTAGGGAGAGTGGGTGTCGAGCCACTATAAGTTTTGGGGCAATAGATGTCTAGCCACTTTAAGTCACAAGACAGTGGGGAATCCGGCCACTTATACAAAACATGATCAGTGGCACCCGGCCACTTGCTTAAGAACTCCGAAAGAAGCTCCGTTCGAAGTTGTCTGGCATCTGGAAGGATCCGGAAGCTGAGAGTAGGAACTTCAGAATCTGGAAGGATCCGGATGGTAGATCAAGGGATGAATAGGAAAGCTAACCAATAGATGAGAGTGTGATAGTTAGTTAGTTTGTACTTATCATTTAGGGAAGAAACCATAGGTCTCTGTGGAAAAGAATTTAGAGCGGATACTTTGGGTATATTTAGCTACAACTAGTTGCTATCCGGAGGAATACTAACTCTACAAACTACAACAACTGCATTTGACTGACGACTGACCAATAGGTGAAACATGAGCAAGCTTTCATTTAGCAAGTTCTTCCAAATAGTGTGAGGGAATTTTAACATTTTTTTTTGAAGTTCCTATATTTATTACAGTTCATTAGTCTAGAATCAGTTCTGGGATGACAGATCTTTTGTTAACTATCAAAATACACGTTCGGACAGCCTTGGCATTGTGTAGGATATGCTTGTGTTCATTCAACTCAGTGCTATCCGATAATAACTTTTGTATCATCTAGCCATTTGTATTCCGGAACTTCTAGGTTCCTCGGTTCAGGCCTTTTGCGAATGCGGCTGGAGATGTCGTACTGGGAGCCGTGGCAAGGGCAAAACCATCCTAGAAGTTTGATAAGAATAAAAATGATATTTCCACGTACCTCTTTTCTTGCATCTCTATACAAAATTTCAAGAATTGCAAATTTAAACTCCATCCATGGAAACATGTCGGAGACTTGCAAAAGCCTTCCTTAGGACCTTTTTTCATTTAGGGGTTGACCCTGAAACGTCTAGGGCACCATTGGTGGCCATGACAGTATTCTACATGCATATGTTGTCTTTCAACATGATAAAATACATATATTTGAAATGACCGCGGAATGAAAGATTTTAGTTGAGAAATCTTGAATCCAAAGGTGTAAGTCTTGTTGAACTTCAATACATCTTCTATATTTAATGGAGTAAGATTCGTGCATGTATTTACAGTCGCGACTGACAATTAAGGGTTCAGGGTTAAGTGTATTGTTTTTCTCTTGTCTTGTGCATGAAATTTATCTACACACGTAATTCCAAGCCTGAGGATTTGAAACTAAAATGATGGCTTGTAAACCTCGTGTATTTGCACCCAATTTTTTATGGTCTTGTCTCAGAAGATACAAGAAAAAATATTAAGCATTCGTTTTATGATCTATGCCTACATGATCCGTAAAGTATGAAAGGAAGTACACATGAGGTAATTAAAGTCATCAAAGTTATTATGGCCTTCATGTGTGCTCTTTCATAATTCAGAGAGAATAATATGAATTAGATTTAGTTCAATATGGCATGTAGTCTCTATTTGGATTAAGTATTCTTTAATGTTGACAATCTAAAACATGGGTACAGAAAATGAAAGATGCTAGGTGAAGAATCTTGAATCCAAAGGTGTAAGTCTTGCAATAGTTTCATACATTTTCGGGTCTAAGTCTCTTAGAAACTTTGGAACAATTTGTTATTATTTCTATTTATTTTTACAAAATGTTACATTATTTTATTTATTTATTTACATTCTATTTATTTATTTTGTAAAAAATTAAATTCCACATTTTGTAAATAAATAAATTCCACATTTTGTAAATAAATAAATTCCACATTTTGTAAATAAATTCCACATTTTGTAAATGTTATTATTTCTATTTTGCATTGTTTTATACCCCCTTTCACTAAAGTAAAGTTGAAATGTGGAATTTAATTTTTTACTTATTTTAGAGATTTTTTTTTCTAAAACGGGTAAAATCTCTAATTTTAATGAATTTATTGAATTATTCAAATATTATAGGTGAGGGCAGGGCTTCAAAACAGAGACCCTTCAAGAATGAAGAGCCACGTCATTCACCCACTCCCCCTTGAAGTCAAGGTCTTCCAATAATTGACTTGAACCGAAGACTGGTCTCCATCCAAAACAATAAATGAATTGAGAAAAAATCTCAAGACCCGGGCCCGCCGCACATGGCATCCTCTGTGTGGGATCCGCACAGCTTCTGTAGTGGCCCACCACTGCAGCCGGGCCCCGGTCCTGAAATCGGCCACCATTTTTTTTATTTTTTTATTTTTTGTTTTTTATTTTATTTTTTTCCCCCAAAATCCATTAATGCATCAGCTCGAAGGTTAATATATTTATAAATTCTAGAATTTTTTTTAAATGTAAAATTAATTATAATTTTGGTACATCCCCTCCTTCTACAATTGTTTTGAATATGTTACACCCATTGGCTATCTCTACAACTTGGTGTGCAAAGATTGAATATCACAATGGTCATGAATTTAGACCATATGTTGTGGGAAAATTGAAAGGAGGTGAAGTCAAAGTTTTTTAAATACTCAACACATTGAACAAAATGAACCATTTTATGTACTTCAAACACTACATCCTTTCATCTACAACTATACATAGAGATAATGCACATAAACAATTATAACTATACAATAAAAGGAATGTACAAAACTATATAGATGTTGATAAATATAATAACTAACACTACAGATGCATAAATATACTAATGAATTAAGAATTTTTTCCATTACAAAAGTTCATGGTTTTCAATTTAGCAACCTCATAGATGTTTCTTGTAAAGAATTGACTAGAATAAAATTGCAATATTTAATCTTTTAAGGATTTATACTACATTACCTCTGTGCATAAGTCATGATGTAATTCTAGAAAATATAACATTTTAACCCCTAAAAGACCAAACGTCCCTGCGGGGTCAAATTGGATTTTGGGCATGTACCTAAATTTTTTTTAAAAATCCTTTTCAATTGAAAATTTTATACAAGATAGCCTCTAATAAGAGCTTCTTGGAAATATTTTTATTTAATTTTTTGGATTTGTGGTTTGAAAGTTAGTACCACTTAAAGCCAAAAGTGGGGACTCTGGGCACCTCCAACTTTTTTGACAAAAGTTTCTATTGACATTGAGATTTTTCACACATATAAAGAATATTTCCTTCTTTAAAAAAATTCAAAAAAAATTCTTGTCTCTAGTGTAAAAAGGCATTTTATTCCAACTCAAACATTTTCACACATTGTCGGGCAACGGGGGAAAAAAAATTCATCTTTTCTACATAAAACTTAGAGATCTTTATATTTTTTACTTTTTATTTTTTCAACAACAATATGTGGTGAAAACCTTCTTATTAACCATTTGGATTATCATTCGAATACATACATAGTTCACAAAAAAATAAAACGTGAAATTGCAATTTTTGAACCTCCACTCCTTGCACACTTGTTTTGAATATGCTACACCCCTTTTTTACCTCTAAAAATTGGTGTGCTCGGAAATAACATCATGCTTAAGACAATGGTAAAAGATTTAGACCTTGTACAATTCAAAAAATTGATACAAAGTGAAGTCAAAGTCTGCTCATCTACTCAACACAAGGAAGAAAATGAACCATTGTTTTGACTATAAGTTCCCAATTGAAATTTGAATTAGTTCTTCTAAACCGGGTTGCATATTGAATTCCATACTATGCCTCATCCGCACTAATTGGGACCCCAACAACAATAATTAGGGTCCCCAACAACAGCTAAAGGGGCCCCAACAACAGTGGCTCGGGCCCCCGTCAACAGTCGCTGGGCCCCCAGCAATAGCTGCTGGGGCTCCTACAACAATGTCTTCGTCTTTTTGTCTTCGTCTTTTTGTCTTTCTGTCTTTGTCTTTTTGTCTTTGTGTTTTTGTCTTTTACTTTCAACACGAAATTGATCTTACTTATACATTTTAATAATTTTAGAAAAAAGTGGTCGTGGTACTATAGGGGTTTATATATATAAATTTAATAAATTTTTGTAAAGATCATATTATAATGATTATAGTTAAGAATAATGTTGTTCTTCTACTAACTCACAATTTACATATTCTGATACCGTACCTAGTGGTCGCTTCCAACACATGCCTATCTAAATAATCATTCTCCACCGCACATGTGTTTCACTCAAAATGGATGTTATATGGTATCACCTAGATATTCGATGGATATTGCCTTGATATTGTATCAATGTCACCATAGTGTTACATAGGTATCACCCTAGCTAAATCTCTTGAAATTTCCCATAATTTTGGACAACATCCCATTGTGAATTAATTATGTACAAAAGCGACCACGGCGTAGGGTACTTAAATAACATTACCAAAATATGCAAAAAATTAACCAAATTTGATATTCAAACTACTTTTTTGCAAAATGATACAATATGTTATTCCAAGATATCTTATTCTAACATAATTTGTAATGTGTAACAAAATTGAATTAGATCTTATATTTTTGCTTTTGATTATATTGCATTCAATTATTTTTCCTAATATGAGTTGAATCACAATCATTTTCTTCATGCTTTACATATTAAATTTGCATGTACTATACATGTTAGTGAAGCAATATTTTTCACTTATCATAATTTTCCTTTTATCAACAATACTCTGTATTATACCCATTGCTATCATCTCAAGAATGGATGGAGCTAATTGAGCGTCATGTACAATATCATTGAAACATAACTTACTACAAGTTCTTTTCACAACTTTGTATAATTCTTTCTATATAGTGTGAACTCAAAAGTCATGTTTGTCACTTACAAAAATTATCATATAACATATGCATGTCAAGATCAATAACTTATTTGTATGCATATGAGTATGTGTGCAAGAAATCATACAATTTCAAATAGATTAGACATTCCAAATACTGTTGTCTACACTAGGGTTAAACAATCCAAAATTTACATATGATGCTAAACTCCTATCTTCTATACCCATCTTAGATTTGAAAGATGATGGTAGCCCTATTTTAGATTGCTTATGCTTTGATCAATAAATGTGTACATGATGTGATGACCTATGGGCACACTACCGCTCACTTTAGTACCAATCATAGATTTTGGGTTGTTCTACTATACATAATAGGATTGGTGTACTTTAGCTACTCCATTCAAATGACTAGATGAAGAAAACTATATTTTTCTGAAGACCAAATGTATCAACCATCCCCAAGACGACAAACCCTAACGTCGGTGGATGGAAATAGTAAAGAAATTAGTAACAATACTCGTATTTATAGCTTAAATATAATAATTTTATTTATAATATTTATACAATAATTGTATCTATAGTAGATAACAATAATATTGTTTATAATATGAAATAATAATTTTGTTTATAATAATATACACATAATAATAAGTTCAATTATAGTATAGATAGTATGATCTATATTTTGTATACATCCATTCCTTCTATAAGTATAGCCAAATTTTGTGTTGATAGATGGAAGTAGTGATAAATTACTCAAGGATATGACTTTCAAATGCACAAATGCACAAATTTACGAATCCATAATTTATAAACCCGTAAATGTGAAAACCCATACATTCACAAACCCACGAACCCCCTTATGCATAAACACACAAACTTCAAAATCCATATTTCCCTAAACCTACAAACTCATACTCACAAAATCATAAACTCGTATATCAACAAACTCATATATCTACAAATTAAGAAACACTAAAACTCATAACTTTAGAAACCTACAAATCTAGCAATCTGCAAATTCACAAACTCATAAATGCACAAACCTGGAAATTCAGAATTTCATATATCCAGAAACCCACAAGTTCACAAACTCTCAAATCCACAAATCTATAAAGCTACAAACCCACATATACACAAAAATGTAATAGAACAAAATTTATTAATTTATAGAATCCACATATACGAATATATATATATATATATAACCATATGTATTAAAGAATACATATAGTTATATACATAATGTTTAAAAATTAATAATCAATAGAATTTAGGTGTTCATGGTAGAACATGAAACATCCATTTCTAAAATACATAAATTTATCGCATATAGGGCAATAGCATCGAGGGCGGACTTTACATTCACACACTACACATATTCCACGAGTATGTTCAGTAAATATCGGATAGTGTATTTTTCGTGAATTATGCATCATAGTCAAATCTTGTCCTCCGTGCCAATTTCGAGTATGCATTTTGCACAGGTCTTCTCGGAATTCCAAATGTGTCATTGGTGTTCTTGGAGGTCTTGTACTCTTGCATTTTTGAAGATAAATGATAAACATATTGACTATAGTCATATCAAGAAGGAAAAATAATATTCTATGCCACCATTTCTGTGTTCTATTTTGCATAGAATAAGATGCCCGAAGTTGGTCCGCTACATCTACACCCCGCATATAAGTAGTGTATTCAATATGCATTGGCGATGTCATTATATGTTCACGAATTGCTCCATTCCGGCGAGGGACCGTGTCAAGTAAAAATCATGAAAGACCTCTAGGCATTGAATGCGTAGATAAAATAATAACCGGTTTTTTGTCCTTCCAAATCACACATGCAATTTTCCTACTCTCATGCATTCTCCACGAATATTTACCTTGGGGTTTTTTCATGAAATATTTCACGTTTTTACATCTAAAAGGTAATCCCACCCTATTGGATCTCATAGTACCCTTAGCATAAATACCACGCTCTAATAGATCCATGAAGAAACCAATACAACTAAAATAGTTATCAACAACCAAAACCCGACCTCTATGTCCAATATCTTGCACCAAATCTAAAACAACTCGATGTGCTAATTTTGGCTCTCCCTTAGAAGATGACGGTAAATTGTCCGTAGTATTTGTTTTACCACAATAGACATCAAAATTCCGAACATACTTTGTTTGCGAACATGCCAAACACCAAATTTTTATGCCCCATTTTGGCGGTTTTTGGGGCATGTATTGGCGCAACGGACAATATGAGCCTTTATATCTAACCATCATTTCATCCACGATGCAATATTTACCTAATTCCCAAACATTCTTACAATTATCTCTAATTGCATTTAGAAGCCATCGAACTTGGCCCAATTTATCATATCCCGGTAAATTTCTGTCTCTCACATAGTTTGTAGAGTCGATAATATGAATGCACCTCAATAAAGCGAAAAATCTTTTCCTTGTCATAAGTTGTGAAATAGTAAAACAATGGAAAATAGAACCCGCTCGTTTCCAATAAGTTTTCATGTTTGGTTGTCTTTTCATACCCATGTATAAACAAATGGCAAAAAAAACATGAATGGTCGCAATTGTAACATCCTCCCAATCGGGACCCCCCATAGTCTTTCCAGAATCCGTCATAGTTTGCGCATACCGATTAGTTTCTTTTGCAATGTTTTGTATTAAAGCATTGGGCCAAAATTGAAGAAATAATTGCAAAATATATGGAAAATAACGGAACGATGATCTTGGATCCGAAGGTCCAACAAAGTCTTCCGGCTTTGGATCACATGTTGAAATATTTTTTTGCCAAGTCGAGTCTCGAAATAAATATTTAATGTTTTTTGGATTTTCATCAACTTCCATAACATCATTGTCATCATTTGAACCGCCATCATCACCATCACTATCAATATAGTGCTCATTTGTACCTATTCTCTCTCCAATATTTCTTTCATGCATAGAATCATTTCCAAGTCCCATGCTTTCAGAGTCTATAGAATCCATAAATTCTTCCCCAACCACATTGAAAAAATCATCCTCATCTTGAAAATTATCTTCCGTGGAATGGATAGTTGAATCTAGTCTTGCATAGGGGGGAGACTGTGATGAAGAATCTACATTGTTCGGGATTGGGCTGTAAATTCCCCGACCCCCCTGTCCAACCCAGGACTGAAGCGGCCACTGGACTTGCCCTGGCCCCGGCCCCTACCCTTACCCCGTCGGTGGCCAAGGTCATGACC
>OZ020516.1:1935845-2028041 GCA_963971425.1 Bryoerythrophyllum caledonicum | reverse complement strand
CCGGTCCTTGGCCCCGCCTGATGCGGCTGCCGGGCTCTGCCGGCCACGTGCCACCTTGCCTTTCACCCGGGCCCGGCCACGGCCATCCCACGCGGTAGCTGCTGGGCCCGCCGTCGGGGTTTTTTTTCCTTTTAAAAAAAAATTCTATTTCTCCCTTTTCTTGGAATTTGTGGGGTCTTCCCTTCCACCATTCTTCCCCTTGATTTCGGCTGCCCCACCCTCCCTCCACCCTTTGTGCCCCAACAAAGTGCCCCTCTTTCGCACTTTTGTTCTATTGGTTCCCAGGGGTGCCCAGGCTGCCCAGTCTCCCCATTTTTGACAATAGGTGGTACTAACTTTCAAACCGTAAATCCAAATTTTAAAAAAAAAATACCTCCAGGAAGCTCTTATCACGGCCGATCTATAATAAAAGTTAAAAAAAAAAGAATTTTTTTTCGAATTTTAGGAACCTGCCCAAAATGTGAAATCCCCCCAAAGGAGACTTTGGTCCTTTAGGGGTTAAAGATATGACAAATTTTTTTATTCAAAACCCTAAAATACCATAATTCATTAAAAAAACCCGAAAACAATGCCAAAAAATCCAACATTAAGCTTCATACAATCTCAACGACATGTGCTACAACTTTGAAAAAATATTGAATGAAAAAAGACTCACCAAAATCACATGAAGAATGATCAAAGTCCCCCCACCCCACAAGCTCCACAACAAAAGACTTTGACTAGAGTATTGGAGAGCTTCTGTACCTATTGTCCTTCCCCGCTCATGTACCCTCAAATTTGAACACCAAAAAAAAGAAAGTCCGGTTATGGTTGATTTGACAGGAAACCCCCCACGCTCAGACTTACCAGGTGGGGGGAGAGGTGGTGGGGCCAAAACTTGGCCCCTATTTTGTTTTTGGATGGGGCCCTAAATTTAGCCAAAGGGGGACCTATAGACTAAATTGAAGCCGTAGGCCCCAATTTCGTAAAAAAAAAGCCAAGAAAAAGGCTCTGACCCCCCCAAAATGGGAGGGCCAGAAAAATGAGCCCATGCAAATAAGACGGGGCCCCACCTCGGGTAAGCCTGAGCTTGGGGGGTTTCCTGTCCGCGCCGATTATGGTGAGGTGCGTTCACACCATTTGGGGTTTTACCCACTTGGATAACTCGTGGGAGGGGGTTCGCTATTGATTTGACAGGAAACCCATATAGTTTGAGAATGAGTAGAGAGTGAGCTCCGTACTTCGTGGTGAGGGGAGGCACAAGGACTTAGTCTAGAATCCTGAATGCGTGTGCAGTAAGAGGTTGTTGGCCTTACTGGGAGCCCACATTATTCAGATCTAGGCGATTGATGAGGTTAGGGAGGCAGATTACACTTGTTGGAAGAGCTCGAGACACTAGATCTGGAATTTCTGTGAGGTAATGGACAAGTTGTTGAGTGAGATCATTGCAAGTTGAATCTGAAGCGTGGGAAACTAGTGTTGTGCATAGATCTAACTTACAAACTTTCCTCAAACCCCAGATCTGTCCAGATCGAGTGTATTTGGATTACAATCTATATGCCCACCACTTAGCCTTGTTCCTCCTTGATCCACGAATCCAGTATATACGAAATTGAGCAATACCAGGAGCCAACACTGCTACTAGGACGCAAGCACTCATCAAATCCACCAAGGCCAGATTTGCGTCACCACTTCCAAGCTATCACTTACCTTCTCTTCACCTTGTTGTTTTTTCCTTTCTTTATTGTTATTATCTCTGCATTACCACAATGTTCTTATAGAAAATTACATACTTTACAAAAAAGATCTAACAACATTTGTTCAAGGACTGCATATACTAGATCTGAAGGGCAACACCGCAGAACAACCTCTGGAGTGAAGCCCAACTCAACATGCCTCAAAGATCTGCTCCAAGACCGCAACGACACGCCAAACCAGGCCTTCTCTATCCATCCCCATTTATTTTCAGCAATAGACAATATAATTGCTAGTAACACCCCGTACCTCACCACATACACACACACTAGTAGTAGTGCACCAAAATCAATAGAATACTACGTGAAGTTTGTATTTTCAGATTGCAATAGAACGTTTGCACTTATACGCCACATGCGGCAGCGCTGGCAAAATTTCTACATGACTAAACACCACACTCAAGAAGCAAGCTCGAATCTACCCCGCGCGCATCCACAGCAGACCTACATCCTCAACAAAACATCACAAATCATCGTTAGCACGAACAAGCAACATGGAGAGGACCATCTTCAAGTGATTAGCGGGCAAGCAACAGCAGCATACGAAGAAGAGAAGCACAAGCACAAACAAACATGACCTCGAGCTAAACAGGTAAGTACACTCACTAACTTGTCAAGTTCTCTCGCAGTTCCTCTCTCACCTCTCTGCTGCCATTCATCTAGCCTCCCTTCTCTCTTGTCCTCATCTCCCTCCCCTCCTTCTCTCCCCATCCCCTCCCACCCTCTCCCCTCGGCCTCTCCCCCTCCTCGCCTTTCCAACCCCCCTCTAAACCCCACAGCCCCTCTTCCCCCTAAAACCTCCACACTAGTAGAACACCTCCCCCCTGGAATTAGTAAACCCCCAGTCCACCTATCACCCAACTCAAACAAGACCTCCCTGTAGACGTAAACCCTACTCCCCTTCAACCTCATTACGCCCAACCAGCTTCAGGACTCCCACCACCTAGATTAGAAACCCCCACACATGCTCACACCCCCACCCTAGACTCACAGACATAACCAGACAACACTGCCCCGAACTCACACACTGCTGGCCCGAACTCACACACTGCTGGCCCGAACTCACACACTGTAGTCCCAAAATCACAAACTGTTGCCCTGAACTCACACACTGCTGCCCCGAATTCACACAACAACCCCGAACTCACACACCAAACTCGAACTCACACACCACACCCCCGAACTCACACACCACCCCCATACTCACAGCCCAAACGACTCCCCCTCCGGAGCTGAAGTACCTGGAAGACTCCAACAGCACCCTATTCACAACGACCTCACCTCGAGCTAATGCCGGCACCATAACCTCAACCAACCGAGAGCGCACTGCGCTTGGCACCAACGACACTCTGTCCCAGACTCTGAGCGAGCGCGCCACAAGCCCCGCATGTCATCTTCCCAGACCTGCAACTACGACCAACCCTGATAGCTGGCATAGGACCCCCTGGAAGCACCTCTCCTGCAACGCCAAGCCGGTGGCCGTGCCCATCTTCGGCAGTCGAACGACAACCTCCTGCGAAGGCGCTCCCTACATATGCGCCAAGCCAGGCACCTGGACTCTGACCCCCTCAGCGCGCGCTCCCTTCGAAGGCGCCAAGCTCCCAACCGAGCCCTACTTTGGCAGCTGGCCCAAAACCTCCGGTGATCACACCCCCTACGAGCGCAACGGCACTGAGAACGCGACCAATTCTGGCATCGAACCAGAGACCACCTGCGAACGCGCCTTTCACGAAGACGCCAAGCCTGCAATTGCGCAAGACCCTGGCACTTGGTTAGCGACGCTCTGCACCCTATCTGCAACCGAGTTGGGCTTGGAAGACGGGACCAGCAGACGGAGAACCACTACCCACGAACCGCCAACCTCAGCCCTCGTCCCGCGATCTACACCCCAAAAACTATGACCTACCATCCCTCTACTTGCGACCCCCCCCTCCACCGACCCCCCTCCTGCGAACCAGTAACTCCCAGTAGTGACCCTGCCCACAACACAGAGACACTACAAAAAACAAGTAGCGACCCAGTAGTAGACCCAATAGTTACTAACCCCTACAAAAGGAGGAGTACAACCAGGCACATGGGTAGCATCAAGAGACTCCTCAACTTTAATGAGAAGATGGAGGACATAATGGCGTTCGAGAAGATACCAAGGCAAACCGAAGAAACCCCTACTACAAGCAAAAAGATGAAGAATGTCATGATAGAAGAAAGCCCACCGTATATCATCCAACCAATTAGCATGAATTTCAAGTTTTGGATGGGGTATTCCACCATGGAGGCTCTTGCAATTGAAGGACTTGAAGAGCTCTATAGTGGAGAAACCGCCGAAGACATGATAACAAGAGGCTTGAAGATGGAAGAGGCGGAGGAGGCAAGCGTGGCAAAGATAGCATTCCCTCATATCCTGCAAATACTCTATCCAAGCACAAGAAACGGCATGGAGGGACAACACTATAACATCACCCAACTCCCCTACGATATGGCCATCAACACCTCCACAGGTTTGGCCCTCGATTTCCACATTACAATTCACTTTGAACCTCCTTCCTCTCAAATCATGCATGATGAAATTAAGATAATGGTCACAAAAAGACTAGTAGTAATGGGTATAGAACTTGGCAAGGACCTCATAGACCCTATATCAATCCAATGCTTGAGTGTAAAAAACCCGGGAAAGAAAGGTGTATGGGCGGGGATTATCAAACTACACTTGCTAAAACCCGAAATTGATGGTATCATGATGCTTAAGGGGCTTAGACCCTTCATCCTTAAGCTAGACGATCATAACACCATTGGAAAGGTTTGTAAGAGTTACCAAAACATTGCTAGACATTCTAACCTCTCGGTCAAGGTGAAGAGTGACAACTTGAAGGGTATTTCGGCCAACAATCTCTTCAAGGATGCCCTCTTGAATAGTTTTCGAAGGGGGCAAGAGTTTGAGATTACCGGAGTCCAAAAGAGCATTGATGACACCCATGCGTTCATCATGACCACCACACCTCAACAAGCAAAGAAAATCCAACTACATCAAGTCACCACACACCACGAGGTAATACAAATTCAACTCATTATCGGGGGGAAAGTATCACAAGAGACTAAGGCAAAAAATGATGCCTTAACCCTAACCCTCTCTCCTCTACCCATTCTTATGAGTGTGTGCGATACGAGTAATGCCATTCGCAAGATTATTGGTGATGCTAACACTAGATCAATTTGGTTCCACAAAGAATGTGGAACTAGACATAATGGAAGTGCTAATGTACATTGTGCTAACCCAATTGTCTACAAGCAATTTGTAAACAAGACATTTGCCATGGGAGGCTACCTTGTAGAGTTTGTACCACATCGGCGAAGCCTAGAAGGTACGGAACCCCCCTCCGAAGCACAAGTAAAGGCATGTGGGTTTGATGATGTCAACGCTGCCATGGTCAACACGGTGGAGACCTTCAAAATACAAGAACCATCATCCAACATCTCCAAACAAGATGTGTTGGAGATTGTCGAGTCGGTTATGGAAGAAAGCAACAAGAAGATGAGGAAGGAGACACGAGAGTATGCCGATCAAAAACATGAAGAATTGAAGGCACAAATGATGAGCATCCAACAAGCAATGAGCGTCGCACTTGCTTCAATGCAAGCCATCACGGGAAGTATGGCTACACCTATGATTGAAGACAAGCTGTCAAACTTGTAGAATTCAAAGACTACAAGGAAACTACCATTGACCATACAATATACCGAATACATACACAAAAAAATAGTATAGACTATGGATACTATACCACTATAGTATATGTAGTAAAGTACAATCATACGCCCGTACATGGGGCATATACATACTGTATTAGACTTCATACTCAATACAAATACATCATCTCATACAAAGGAGAATACATATACGTATACTCAAATACATACATCAATACAAATACCAAAATACATACAAAAATAAACTCAAAAAAAATACATACTAACATAGATACATACACAAGTAATAATACTATCTACAATACTCATACACACACAAACATAAACATAACATCCACCACATACGTAAAAAGGTACATAAATACAAACCAATATCTACACAACAAGTCTAACACAAACCAAGATATACAAATAAACACTAAACCAATTAACAAAAACAACATACAAAACAATAAACCAAAACAAAACAATAAACCAAAGAAAACCAGTTTTAGAAAAATCCACTCAAAAGAAAGAAAACATAACACTCACACTTTTCAATACAAGAACAAAATAAAAAACAAAACAAAAATGTATGTTAGACTAACAAAAAAACATGTACTCATTAAATATAATAACAAACCACCACATTATAAACTACTACTAATTCTAGGAGGGGACATAGAAATCAACCCAGGACCTATGCCAAACATACTAAAAAGACACCCACCACTACACAAAAAGAATGCCAAAATATACTTCATACCAAATACAATAAAATTATAGCCGGAATACAAACACATTGCCCAAGCATTTGCACCTATACTAAAAACCACACATACACTACACCAATTATTCACCAACACACATCCACACATTAACCAATACATACAAAATATGCTTTCCCGGGTAACATCAAAAAAATCCCCACCCCTATGCACATATCTCCTTACCTTCAAATAATCAAAATCACTAACTATCCACTACAACCATAGTTGGTTCTTCACATGTATATGCCATCTCATCCCAAAGATACTAGATTTATCAATGACATACAAAACACTATCACAACTCAAATAAATAATAACCCCAACCACACATATGTAGTATGCGGTGATTTCAACAGGGACATAGCATTAATTGGACGCCACAATGGAAATCATAACACCCCTCCTCAAACCATAGACCACCAATGGCGCCAATTCACCGAAAATCTAAACCTCAACTACATAAAAACTGATACACAATTCTCTAGACAAGGTGGCTATAATTATAGCGATTGGAGTCTAATAGACGGATTTTATATAAATACCAACAATAATACACAATACACCTCTACAACAAACAAAGATGTTATTCTAAACTCGGACCACTCACCTATACAATTATACATCCCAAATAACACCTTAATTAATAGAACTCCAACAATTCTAAAAAATAACACTATACGCATACTCAACCCCATCCCAGCCAACAACTTAGAAAATTTCAACACAAAATTCTTTGAAGAAAAGTCCATGCAAATAGACTCCCTTACAAATACCCTTGAAAATAACAACCAACTAACACAAGTACAATGGCAAGAAGCATGTCAAACCCTGGATATACTCATCAAAAAAATCTCCAACACACTAGAACAAACCTGTCAAGCACATCCAATACCTCAAATGACAAACAAAACATCTCAACAAGGAGGTTATCTACCCCGCAAACTCTCTAAAGCTTGGAAACAACATCTTACTACATACCATGTCATACGGAAAACCATAAGACTTGTAAATAATAATTCTCAATGGCGTACCCACCCCATATGCAATGAATTACTATCTCTACACCATACCCAAATCCCCACTCCACCGCCCCCAGATATATCCCATGCAACATAGATAAAAGATATTGCACTAATTGCAAAAAATGCCAACATACAAGCCAAAAGAATAACTTCAAAATACACTAAAGATAACATTAAGAAAGCCATCTCAAAATATAGACAATTATATGAAATCAGCCTTAAGAAAATTAACAGAAAGGTCTTTAAAAACCTAGAATCTCCACCATTAGATTGTATTACAGATCAATATAACAACATATTAACCAGCCCCGAAGACATTGCGAACGAAATATTCAATCAACAAACAAAAAACAATAGTCCCACAGTACCAACATGTAATTACCAACCACAACATTCAACTGAATGTACATGTGCTGTACGCCAATATCCATGGCATGACCTCGATGGATTCACCTTAGACAAACGCGGCGAACCAGAAAATCCACTATACATATACTTCAACAGAGCCACGTACGACGCATGCCTTAAAAACCTAGGTAACAACAAAGCCCCAGGCCCAGACCGCATACCAAACTCAATACTAAAAAACATGCCCCCAAGATTCCACAAACTTTTATTCCTTTTCTTCTCCCACTGCTACAAACAAAAACAAATACCAGCTTCATGGAAATCAAGTGCAACAATTCTACTATACAAGAAAGGCGACCCGTATATACTATCCAATCATAGACCAATTGCATTAGCAAACACAATATACAAACTCTTCACTAGTACACTTACCTACATCCTATCTTCATACGGTGAAAAATTCAAAATCCTACACGATAGTCAAGAAGGCTTTAGAGCAGAAAGAAGTACCGCTCGACAAATACAAACTATAATAGCCGCACTAGAAGACGCACGGTTTACAAACCAAGATATATACATATTATATGTGGACTTCAAAAATGCCTTTGGCTCGATAGACCATGCTAGACTATTAACAATAATGACGGATCTTGGCTTCCCAAAAGACGCAACTACACTTGTTGGAAACATCTACTCCCAATCATCCACTTATTATATTGGAGAACACTTTGGGAAAAAAAAACTTATACCCATCCAAAGAGGAACTATCCAAGGCGATACCCTTAGCCCATACCTATTTATTATATTTTTAGAACCACTACTTAGATGGCTTGAACGTGGAAGCAATGGATACACCTTTGGCACATCACAAACCATCATAAACTCTGCAGCATACGCTGATGACCTCGCCGTCATAACTAACAAAATTAAATCCATCCAAATACAACTCAATAAAATTGATAGATATTGCAAATGGACCGGTATGGATGTAGGTGTCTCGAAATGTGCCGCCACCGGATGTCCAAACAAATCCAAACTAAACCCTACCACTTTCAAAGCCCTAATGCAAGCCTCTAACATCAAGTACCGCAACCAACCAATTCCTATACTACACCAAAATGAACCATACACATACCTAGGTATAAATCTTGTCCCCTCACTAAAATGGAAAACTCAAATTCACAATACAACCACAAAACTCATCAAACAATGCAAAGAATTAACAACGTGCCCGGCCACCATGAAACAGAAAATAAAAATGATCGATACCGTAATACGCCCAGGCGTAGCATATAGCTTCTACAGTGTACCATACTCTATGCCAACTACCAAAAAACTTGACCAAAAGATAATAGCCGTACAGAAAACTATATGTAGTCTACCAAAATGTATGTCGAACGGGATAACTCAACTCCCACACAATCTATTCGGGCTTGAAGCCTTCTCTCTCAAAAACGCATATCTCAGATGTATTGGTGAACAATTACAAAACGCTCTAAATGACAAAGGTAGACTAGGAAAAATATACAATGGATTGACTCGCTATGTCCTTGCCCAATACGGTGGTGCCGAAAACATACCTAGAATCAAAAAATGTGATTGTACAAGATCACCAATCACACGAACATTCTTTCTATTAAAACACATAGCTAAAGCCCACCTTAAAAGCACGTCCCCAAATTTCCTTATTAACCCCACATCACTAGAAACAATATGGCTCCAAGAAACACTAAACCACAATACACTCAATGCCCAACTCTCACAAAAGCTCCTACAAAAACTCCTCTCAAAAAATATTTTTGAACTAAAACAAATTACTTTACCTAACGGCACGCACATTATGAATAATATGGACTTCAAAAACTACCACTTCACTCCATCCAAACTAATAAAAAGTGCTCTAAATGTTGCCAAACAACTATTCTGCCACTCCACATGCCCCAATACATGTCATACCCCTTGTAACATACACTCATACTCCTATAGACTTCAAGAGTCATTCATTACCATCAACAATAACATTACCCTAAGAGATACCTCCTCACCAACCAATCCCCCTAACCCTCCACATCCACGCCATCCCCGTCCCCCAATATACATCCCCAAAAACCCTAACATATATCCCATTTACAACATTATACATCACAAACTTATCCAACACACTGACGCAAATAATATACAAAATTCTCACACAAAATATTTATGCCAATGGCAACATAACAATAATACATACAACAAATGGCTTCCCCAAAGAGACCTCTTTCCACGTCACAACGTCAATACCTCCACACATAACATAGAAAAATTAAAACAATATTACCAAAAAACTCAAAACAAAGTCTACTCGGAAACCATCCTAGCCCACCACCCTTAAGAACAACTCTCAGACTCAAAATCCGTAACACCACCCATAGTTATCCTACTATTAAACATTTATACAACAAAATGTAATCCCGAAAATGATATCCTTACAACATCGAACACAATTAAATTAGATAACAATCAAGCACATCTATACGAAGAAAATGGCCGACATTTGCACACTATCCCCACCACTCGACTCCAATGGCTATGGAATCAATACTATACAAAACTACAAACTCCTACAAACATAGAACCACCGACCCAACCCTTCGAAACTGAACTAATTTGGCTTTTCCTAATGATCCAAATGACTACTAATGATCCAAATGACTACAAATACCTATCAAATGACTACAAATGGATAGGTAATGGAATCGCCCACCCCCATAATGAGAAGGAGATGGAACAAGTAATACACTGGGCCCGACTTGCCGCCAAACATGACCCCAACAACACAAATACAATTATCATCACACCAAACCACAATTGGTACCAAGACAGTAACCAATACTTAAACCCATTCCCAGATTCTCATATTCTTGCATTATTTGAAGCAGATTCAGTGCCATACGAAGAACCTACTATCCCACCCGAGTTAAAAAAACCCCGAACTGAATCATCCACATTACAAATAATATGTGTTCACCACCAAAATCAAATCATCGGCACCTCTAAACAACTTGCCGAACTCACTTCCATAACGCACAACTTAAACATACACCGAGTATATACACGACTGATCCCACCTACACCTATTCCAACCCCCGTTAACAGAAGTAAAAATTGGTCAAAACTAAAATACATTAACAACACATCAAACTACCTTTTCACACCGCCTCCCCTCCCAAACTATCCAACTCATACTACTCCAAAATTTAATCCCACACATAGTTATTATACCGATGGTTCATTTAAACCACCAGAACAAATTAGCCCAAGATCTTGGCGCAGAGAAAAAGCCGGATATGGCATAAATAATTCTACCAAAGAAATCAAATTAGCCAAAAGGCTTCATGGATTACAAAACATCCTTAGAGCAGAACTTATGGCCATTCACAAAACACTACAAATAATCACAACAAAATACAATAATGAACCTGCACATATATTCACAGATTGTATAAATGCACTCTATCTATTAAACACTCAAATAACACACCCTACCCTTCACAATAGCCACCCCGACCAAACAATACTAACGTCAATGGTCCAAATGCTACAAAACCGTACACAAATCACAACCCTCCACAAAGTAAGAGCCCATGCCAACATTGATGGCAACGAACAAGCAAACAAATTAGCAAAAGAAGGCCGAGAAAAAACACACAAAAATGCCAAAGACCCACATGAACATGCCCATGCCACCCCATACTACTTTCAAAAAGAAGATTGGCCTTCCAAAGAAGATACCCCCGACAAAGGACCGATTAGATTTTTGGGCAAATATCTCAAAAAACAAGACTTCTACAACAACCTTGATACAATTTCAGACAACTTCCCTAACATAGAAAAATGGACTAACAACAAAGATATAGACAATGAACTATCTACAAACTTTTGGAAAAACCCCATCATCACCGATTCACAAATCACATGCCTTATCAAATTCCGTACCGGTCAATACATGGGTAACGCCCGTAAACAACTCTTCTTTGGAATAGAAAGATTCCCATCCATAACATGCCCCATATGTCCTTCATCGGACCCCGACACATGGCTTCATGTTCTACTCAAATGCCAAAACCACCACATACACTCCCTAATCGTTAAAAGACATAATAAAGCGGTATGGGAAGTCCGAAAACTAATCACCTCCTACAATAAATCGAGATGTTTTATACTAATGAACGCCGACACTTTTAATAACAATCCACAAGAAAATACGGTTCCCCCTTGGCTACTCCCATGCTCATGTATGACCCAAAGATGTCATTGCAACGCTAGGCTGAAACCGGACATCCTCTGTGTTAAAGGTTTACCATATAATGACCCACCACCCGATAACATCAACGAAGACTACACCATTCAATTAATTGAATTCACATATTGCAACGATAGATTTCCCCCGGAAACAATCCAAAATAAAATAGATAAATATCAACCCCTTATTGACGACATCATCGCCCTCGGATGGAATGTTGACCCCCTTATTGTTATCACATCCGGCACTCGTGCCACCACCTTTATCCCATCTATGAAAACTCTTGAAGATACCTTCAAAATACCCATTGAAACAATCAAAACCACCTTTAAAAACATTAACACCATCGCTATTCAATATGCCATGTCCATTTTGCTACATAAACGTAAAATCGAAAACAACCAAGCCCTCCCCAATATACAAGACCCCCCTTAAATGCTTCTCGGCCCAGACTTATCTTGACTTGTTGGTTTTGTGGTTTTGGCGACTTGCTTAGTTAGTTGTTGCGTTGGTTGTTTGTTTGCTTGGTTGGTATCTGGTCACCGGTTACATAGTGTCTACCTTCGAGAGGGGGAGGTAGTTCCAGTTTACTAATTCCTTGTCCGGTGGACATGGTCTTCGTAATGGAATGAACAGACACTTTATTCAGGCCGGCTCCTTCGGAGACTGGCGTTCTTCTTCTTCTGACAAGAAACCCCCCACGCTTAGACTTACCAGGTGGGGGAGGAGGTGGTAGGTCCGAAACCTGGCCCCTATTTTGTTTTTGGATGGGGATCTATATTTAGCCAATAGGGGATCTACAGACTAAATAAGGCCGTAGGCGCCAATTTCGTAAAAAAAAAGCCGAAAAAAGCCTCTGACCCCCCCAAAATGGGAGGGCCAGAAAAATGAGCCCATGCAAATAAGACGGGGCCCCACCTCGGGTAAGCCCGAGCTTGGGGGGTTTCCTGTCCGCGCCATTTGCTATGCCTGGCCCGAATCAGGCCCCACGTCCGCATCATGTGCGGCATCAAGGCCTGATCCGCAGGTTGGTGGCTGAGGTGGGGGCCGCCATCGTTCAAAGCAGCCCCGATAGGGCTCCCGTCAGGCTCCCACAACCTGTCATATACTCACGACTACTCATGTGCGCAGGGCATTGGTTGGGGTATGTTGTTAGGCCGCTTCAGAGCAAACCCCAGCCCCACCCCACGCCTCCGTTTGCTTCTTGTGCGAGGGCCTATCCAGACACTGCATCCTCAGGTTACAGTCTTGTGGTAATGGGTATCTGACGTTGGTGTTCACTGAAGTTATCTAGCCATTCTCCCTTTTGGACACTCACTAAATAGCGCAATAGCGCAACTCCGCATGAGAGTGCAGATGATTTAGCGGGAGAGGTACAACGGAGTCTGTGGAGACCGATTGTGGTTGAGATTTTTCGATGGCGACGTTGGGGAAGCGAAAGGCTGTGAAATCGCCTTCTCCGTCATCATCGGAGGATGAAGAGGAAGCGGCAGTGAATGTGGACGAGAGCGCGAGTGGCTCCGAGGAACTGGACTCGGACATTAGCACGGATTCTGGGGATGAGTTTAATTGTAGCGATGACTCCGAGCACAGCTCTCAGCCTTCTCAGGTACTCATCTCTGCACTTTGAAACCGAATTAGAGCACTATAATGACGGTAATTTATCGGAGATCTGCTGAGGATGCTAATCTCAGCCAACTTGACATGCATGTGCGAATGTAGGGTTGGAGTGTTTTCTTCTCTGAAAGCCATGTAATGTAAGGCTCTCCTCACATGTAGTCTGAGCGTTGAGAAGTGATGAAATCTGTGCTTCATCGGCATGGATTAGATTTGAAATGAGGGCACGAACAAAATGCCATTCTACGTTGTAAATGCAGATTTTTAGAGTGAATGTTCGTTATCCCTTTCATGTAGCTGGGTAGGGCGGACGAAGAATCGATCGAAATGCGATTTCATTAATATGTATGCGTGGTTTCAAATAGTTCTACTGCTGAAATATCGTGAAGTAAACCCACCATTCACACCACTGATATGTTGTGTGCAACGACGATTTCTCACTCAGTGCGATTTACCTTATTTTATCGGGAGAGCAGATTGTGGAATGGAGCTTCTTTCACTCGTCGACTGACAGTGTCTCAGTTATTTGTTACAATTTTGTATTGAAGTATCGATGTGGTTGTGACAATGTCGATTTGTCCAGGAGGTTGTCAATGTTAGCTTCGAATATTTTGATCCAAAACCAGATGATTTTCATGGCATTAAGGCATTGCTGCGCATGTACCTGGATGTTGAAGTCTGGGATATCAGTGCTTTTACGGATTTGTTATTAGCACAGACAACTGTGGGCACTGTTGTGAAGGCTGCGGAAGATGATAGTCCTCTTGGACTTCTCACTGCTCTTAACCTTGGGCGCTATCAGGTTTGAGGTCCTTGAGACATTTTCTAAAGTGTTTTCTTAAATTTGTATCTGATGTTCTCCTTCTATTTGTAGATTAAACGGCCTAATTGTCCTTTTCTTTCGATTAGGAATTTAGAGTCTATCATTGCTTTGAGAATATCTTGTACTGCGAAATAGACTGTCGTTGGTGCATTCGTTTTCTCAAAAATTGTCTTCCAGGACCTTGTGGTTATGAAAATTTGATCCGATAATGCACACTTAAAATCGGTTTACGTTTGTACTGTTAATGCAGAAAAGTAGTTGCATGATGGAAATTCACAAATATTTACGAGTCAAGAGTGCTCACAAGGCTGAATCCGCACTTTTGGAGGACTTTTGGGGCAAGCAAGCGAACGAGACTGCTCTTTTAATAAGTGAGCGCATAATTAATCTGCCTCTCGAGTTGGCTCCTCCACTTTACCAAGGTCTATTTGAGGAGGTGATGTGGGCAACGGAAGATGAGGTAGTTCCGCCTTATTCGGATTGGGATTAAAGTGATGTCCGTACTGTTCTAAGTGAACACTCTAAAATGCAATCGGCATTGGAGGAGACTATGATCTGAGATTGAGTGATTTTTGGCTTTTTCAACATTGGTAACTTATTACAGTTTGTATTTTTCCCTGTTTTGGGTTTAGGGACTAACGATGTATTTCTTGGGTTTTGATCAATATGGACGGTTCGATCTGATGCCGACCCATGTGAGGGTGATGGTGACCCACGTGAGGGTGATATTGACGCACACGAGGTTGATGTTGACAGAGTGAATTGTATCATTTTTTCTGTAAGTGCAGCCCACACAGGAGCTGCGAGACTCCTTTAAAATCAAGAACTACTTATACTTAACGAAAGTATTCGAAGAAATATCCAAGGACAACATGGGTGATAACAAGGTACAATCAAAAGTAAGCTCTACAGAACCTGTTTTGTACCTCCTTTCGTTTCCAAAACTAATAGTTCGTTTTGTGCAAAGATTTCTAGTTGTTTATATAGACCTTCTTGATTTGGACTAGCATTTGTTCACGTCTCTGTATCATATGTACAAGACTCTTTGTGAAGTTTGTACCGTCTTAGTGGCTTGCACATTCTGGTTCTGAGGCTTTAATCGAGAATATCATGATTTTTTGAGTCAGCTACGATGGATTTTCAATCTATTTTGCGTTTGATCTCAATTTCCTTTTTAGATGCAAATCGAAGAACCTGAAATCACTGGAGAGCTTATATATATAAAACCGGAGGATGAGATCCTACATCAGGTATTTGTTAGTCAGCACATGTTCCGAAACAAGGACCTTAACCATAATTGAAGTACTGGGTTGTGATCCCAGTTCGATGTGTAAAATCGATGATGTTTTCTGGATTGATGCTTCCTTCAATTCTACGTAACGGCTCAAAAACTAATGAATAGCCGTTTCTGTGATTATTCTCCTCAAGTAACTTTTTTGTGGCAATCACGTGAGGGAGTGCAGCTAAGCTCGTGGTCCTTTTCATTTCCGGTGACCGGGGAATTCATGACAGCCCGGCAGGTTAAGTACCACGACCCAAGGTTGGAAGTGATTGGTTTAGTCTACTTGCAGAGATCCAAAGATGTAATTATTCAGTGAATGAATGATGCCTTGGGGTTATGGATATCTGCAACAGTACGGTTGTATTTTGCTGGCAATGACGCATTTGAAAATGTACGCAAATGAGAGCTGACGAAGTGAATTGCACGTTGGTTGCAGACAGAAGCCTTGCAACAACTTCGACTAGTGATGGCCGTGGAAGCTAAACACATCGATAAATTTCAAATACAACTGAAGAATTTAATTGAATAGTCAGGTTTGATCACCAGGTGTCAAGCACCAGCTAGTGTGAGCGGCCTTCGAGCACTATCACGTTGAGAATACAAGTCCTGGTGCATTTCATCACTCTCCAGAAGATAGAGCTAAGTGACTTTCATTTACCCGAGGATTCTGTTTGCTCTTGTCATCAAAGATGTGAATACCCTGTAGTACGGGACAACATGGGCTTGACCACTTCGCAGTTGGTCAGGTAGAAACAATTTCCTCTTCCATATCGAGGGGTACCGTAGTAATTCTTGCATATCGTACTTTTTATTTGTACAACGTTAATGACTGTTGAAGGAAGATAACCCCTTACTGGAACTGAGATAATGTTCATACAAGTGTATATGAAGGAGGCGTGGGCCTGAGTCGAATGCGATATAGTCAGCGTTTTTCGTTGTCCACGTCATCAGTTGTTGGTGGAAATCCTAATGGGTGCCGAGTGTGGGGGTGAGCACTTTAATCCGCAGAGTACTGTGAAACCCCTTGATTGTACAATAGGGTGACATTCAAATTGGCCGTTTGGTAGTTCCAGGGATAGTGTCCTACACTGCTGCCAACTTTGACACCCTCCCCAAAGCTGAGAAATTGTTATTTTACCATGAAAATTTGGGGACAGCATCATCTTTATGTTGAAAACATGCATACCAAATTTCAAGTCCAGGAGACTTATACAAAAAAACTTATGCTAGATCTACCAACATGGGATAGCTGTGAGAAAAGTGTCACAGCTGCCAACTTTGACACCCTCCCAAGAATTGAGGAAATTTTTTTTGCCCATGAAATTTTTGGAGCAAAAACATTTTTATGTTGTTTGCATGTGTGGAAAATTTCAAGTCCAAAAGACCCATACAAAAAATAATATTCCAAATCTACCAACATGTGTAGTTTTGAGAAACAAAGGGGAAAACCATTTTACTACTTCCAACTTTGACGCCCTCCTTAGGATTGAATATTGTTGATATATAGTGAAATTTTTGGCACAAGATCATTTCTACGCTGGTAACATGTGATAAATTTCAAAGCCAAAAGATGTACACAAAAAAGTTATTCCATATCTACCAACGTGTATGTCCTCCATTAGCGTCAATCATTGCTAGTAACCTAGTGGGCATAGAATGACATAGTTGAAGGAGCTTTGTACCATTGACTAACTTCCACTCTCTTTCAAGAACTACCTTCAACACATCTAAGCTTCTTGGGCATTGTTTGCCATGTTGCACAACATCTTTTAACATCCTTCAAACGTTCTCGATTGGATTGAAATCGGGAGAGTTTGCAGACCAGTTGAGCTTTTCGAGAAGGTGGCTTTGTCTCCATTCTTCACATATTTTGCTCCTATGGACGGGTGCCCCATCTTCCAAAAGCACTCCTTGTGGAATTTGACCCATGAAATGAACCAATTTGGCATCGTAAACCACTTCTATAAAATCCTTAGCAGAACGTTGACCTTTAGGCATAAAGACAAGTTCTGACTTTTGTCCTCCGGCAAATGCGCCCCAAATCATTAAAGAAGTCCTTCCACTTTTAAAAGTAGAAGCTAGACAACTTGATGAATAACGCTCGTATGCACTTCTCCAAACATGAATTTGCCGAAGATTTTTTCCAATTTCAAAAGTAGATTCATTTGTCCAAACAATACGCTCCCACTCTTTTGCACTCCATCCACGGTACTTCTGAGCAAAAGCTAATCGTTGAGACATGTGACGAGGTGTCAAAAAAGGTTTTTGAGTGCAATTCGACTAAAAATGCCATTTTTATGTAAGACCCTTTGAATAGTACGTCTACACACTTGAGTAGGACATGCATTGGTAATCTCTGAGAGTGAAGAGCAACGATGAATTTTTGAGTAATGCACAATACTACGAACATCTCTATCACTAAGCACTATTGCTAAGCACTATTGGAAAGAGGGTCCTGGTATCTATTGACATCCCTTTTCATCCCGGTATCTATTGACACCCTTTTACTCCCGATGCCCCTTCACGCTAGTTTCTAGCATGGACTCAAGTGGGCCTTCTGAGTTTCGGGCTTCCGAGAAGAAAATAAAGAAACGAGAGCGTGATGCGGGACGAGTACGCAACCACAAGCAGAAGAAACGCATTCACATATTCATCGATGGTGAGTTGAAGGCATTTCGAGGCTGGGAAGATGTACCAAACCCGTGGACATTTACACAGTGTGCAAAATAGATTGCCTGGTGTCATTTGGGACGAATGTGGCCGCATTCGCGGTATTCGCAACTTCGGAAATACGACAAGGGTAATTTAAATTACTGCACCAATGAAGTATTCAAAGAACGGTGCATCCAAGCGTACCAGCACATCTACAACACGGCAAAGGTTCACCGGAACGAGGTGAATCTATCCATTTTACGTATGGTGTATGCTGAGATTATACTCGGAGTAGTAGTCGATTGGAGGACGATGGAAATACAACCAAACTCCTAGATGACACCAATATCCACGGCGTCACTACCAATAGAGCGCATGTTTCCGGGCGAAGCTCTAGGAAAAAAGGCGAAGGAAGTTGAAGTTCCAAACGAGGAAGTCGTGTGGTCAGACACTTCCAGTGACGACTCGGACACTCGATGCGACCCATCTATTCGCAAGGAGATTGAGGGCTTTATTAAATGCCATTGGCTAGATTCTTCCCTCTAAGAAACACCGACAATTGGAGAAGATTCCGGCAAGGAAGAAGATCAAACTGAGATGGACGCGGTAGCATATGAGAACATCAATGAAAACCTAGAGTCTTCTAATGATGTTCCAATTGGACGAGAGGCTCATCTTCAACTTCTTGCTAAGTATGAGCAGAGTTTACAGCAAAACAAGAATCTGGTAGAAGAAGCCAACCGCAACAAAGAAGAACTTAAAAAATTACGCGCTGTACTCCAAGAAAAGGACAATCAAATCCAGGAATACGCGAAGTTGGTGTTTACTTTAAAGTCGTAGAATTTGATAGCAATGGAAGTAGTGCCATGAATGATAAACGGGCAATTTTGTAACATTTTGAAATCATAGACCTTGTGAATTTTGTAAATTGCACTTCATTTGTAAATGGCTTGAGTTCAAAACAATATTGTTTATCTCTGACGTTAATCGAGTTTGTATGGTTCAGCATGTTTTTTAATTTGGCTAGATGTAATAAAGTGAATGTTCTATACAGTCTTGTATACTTTTAAATTATATATTTGATGAATGTGTTATGATCTTCCATGATTGTACAACTTCATGCACCCCAGTCAATAAATTAAATTCACTTTTGTCTAATATTTGATAACCGACTACAATAGTCTATAGTATCATCGAGAATTTTTTTGTAGTGGAATTTATATCATGTGTTGTAGAATAAAACTTAAATTTTTGTCTCAAACATGTCAATCATAAGACTAAACAATAAAAATCATGTTACTTTCTTGCATAATAAATGATTTGGGATGTAACAAAATCCCCAATACTAATGCAACATTATTATTCCTGCTTGAATTATATATAACTAATTGCAACGGCCTTCCAAATGATAAGAGATGGCATTCTACCATACAAATTATCCATATTATATCTTAAAATGAGTATAAGTTTGTGGAACAAATCATTGAGCATGCTAATTGAAGGTACTAACTCTCCCCAAAAAAAAACATTAAGTAAGCATAAGTATTGTGTGCCTAAGTAAGTATCAGTATTATATAAGTAAGTATAAGTATTAAGTATTGTATGTGAAAGTATAAGTATTGTATAAGTAAGTATAAATTCAAGGCACTAGGTTATAAGTAAGTAGAAGTATTGTATGTCAAGTTCAAGGCACAAGTTCAAGGCACATCCCTCTCGCGCGTAGCCCTCCAACGTATGCGCGCAGCCCTCCAGCGTACGCGCGCAGCCCTCCAGCGTACGCGCGCAGCCCTCCAGCGTTCGCGCGCATGTTGCAGTTTGTAGAGTAGGTATTCCTCCGGATAGCACTTAGTTGGAGCTAAATGTGCCCGGAATGGTCGCTCTAAAGTCGTTCCCTCAGAGATCTATTGCTTCTTCTTGGAATGATAAGTAAGCTATCTGCTATCCTTCTACCACACGCCAGTTAGCATTCCTAATCTACGCCTTATCTATTCATCTGGATTCTTCCGGACATCCGATGTAGTTTCCTACTATTTTCCGGGTCCTGCCAACTTCCGGAAGGTCAGATGGAGTTTGTCTTCCGGAGTTTTTAAACGAGTGGCCGGGTACCACTGATCCTATTTAGTGTAAGTGGCCGGATTCCCCACTGCCTTGTGACTTTAAGTGGCTAGACACCCACTCTCCCTATGTTGCTAATTGGTCGTTGGTTTGTTGTTTCCGGATGCACTCTCTCACATTATCTGGAAGGCCTTCCGGATACGGTCACTCAGAGGCTCACCCGGACTACAACGACATTCTGGGAGATGATTAGTGGTTCGGTGAGGTGTGAAGGGTAGATCTGCATTTGGACTTCCTTCTAGACATACACCACAGGCTTTTCCATCTATCGTAAGGGGAAATTCCAGTCGCAACCAGAATCCGGGTTCACACGGGATCTCCGTGCCCTAGGAGCTACCAGGCCACCACCTAAAGTACCCTCCCTCCCCCTCCAGGCTTCTTCCGGTCACCAAAGATCGTCAGACTCTATCTAACCTCTCCTTCAGCTGTTCCTGGCGCTCTCCCACAGCAAGTCCCAACCGGTTAGACTAGATGCTTATCCGTGAACCACTTCAGCTTCCACAACTATTCCACTAGTCATCAACCACAATGGGCCCTATCCTTCATTCATGAAATGATACATGCCAACATAATTTCAAGACAAGAAAATACACTAACAGAAAATATCATTCGGGAGGAAGAAAAAAGACCCGGAGCCGGCCACGGCTCCTGTCTCAAGAGCCCGCTACCACCGATCTAAAATCGGAACTAAGAAGCTAAAAATCCGGAAAATCCTATCCTAAAAGTGAAAGGGATATTATCCCTAGAAATCCGGAATTCAAACTCAGATCCGAAAGTTTTGGATTTGAGATCCGGTTTCTACGGATCTAACTCAAAAGAAAAAAACTGTCTTTAGTCTTACCGTATAATAGCCGGGTGCAAATTTGAGCCCCATCGTTAATCGCTATCAGACTTTTAGCCCTAAAGATTCTAATCTACGGGGTTACTTGGTTCCGCCTCCGACTGCTACGGCATGAAGGGGTAACCTCTGCTGGAGCGGTGCCGGCCTCGGTTTGCGCCGGTGAGGTGGTCGGCCAGCGGTTTGCGCCGGTGGCTCCGGTGAGGTGGTCGGCGTCGGCATACTTGGTCCGGATGGTGCATCCGGGTCCTCTGTTGTGACCGCATGGCCGGATGGTGCATCTGCACGGTCTTCAACGTCCGGAAGGTCCCGGAAGCTACCGCTGAGGCTGACCACCATGGGTGTCGCTGCCGAGCTTCCGGGTAAAAGGTCCGTCACTGGTGGTCCCGGAGAGGGAGACTCGGAGGGAATTCGGAAGGGCAAGGGTGGTACTGCCTGACTCCCTGGCACCTGTTCCCACTTCTGCATATTCTCCGTGCTTGGGAAGGCCACTCCATTCCAGCTCATAGGAGAGCTGAAATCCGGCGTTCCCACGAGGTCATTGAACTGTCCGGTGAGTGACTTCGTTGTTCCAGATGCAGGTCTGGGTGAAGAGCCGGCCGGAGGTTGGGTAGGAGAAGCAGCTGCCAGACCGGATGGGGATCCGGACGGGCCTGCAGTGGTTCCAAACGGATCTGCCTGGGTTCCGGATGGTCCCGCAGCATCTGAAGCAGGTGGTGCCGGAACTGGAGGGGGAGCTCCTGGTACTGTTGAGGTGGCCGCCACGAGATTCCTTGCTAGCTCCTGCATCTTGGACCAGGTGCTCTCCATTTTCCGGCTGTGATCCACCAGGAACCGGATCACCTGCCCCCTGTTGAGCTTCTCGTTCTTCTCCAAGCTCGCTGTGTAGAGTAAGGCTCGGTTAAACGTATCCACCGGGAACTCCAGCGCTGTGCGGATATCGGCCAGTGTCTGTGAAGTTGCCCGGACCTTCGTTTCTGCCACCACTCGGGCATGTTGTGCTACATCCCGTGCGGCTTCCGCCTGCCGGAGCTGACCCCTGAGCCGGGTGTTAACCTTGGTTACGGTGGCGTTCTCCTGCTCCAGTCTTGTGACGGAATAGTGCTTCTCCTTCATCTCTCTGAGCTGGGCGATGAGGTGAGTGGTGTCCTCCAGTCCGACTGCCTCTAGGATGGCCATGATCATGGCATGCCTCTCCCGGATCTCTCCTTCCTGGATCCTGGTCCTCTAGACAATATGTCTGCTGAGCTCGTGGACGTCCACGGGAATGTCGCCAATGATGCTTGGGACAAACGTCGGTCCCGGCTCTGATCCGGTCGCGAATCGTTCGTCTTCTAGGGCCGGTTCCGGTGCTGTAGGCTGCGCTGCGGTTGGTGGTGCTACGGGTGGGCTCTGCGCCGGGATTGTTGACAACGGCCGGCATGCTCCCGGGGTCTCCGGAGTCCTCTGCACCGAATGACTCTGCTTCTGGTTCGGTCCTCGAAGTATGAGGGAGGATGACGACTTCTCCGTGTCAGAGTCCGTCGATTCATCCAGTTCCTCATCTGTCTCCATCCCTCCGTATGACTGGATGGTGAGCAGGCTATCGTACTCGGCATGCTCATCCGGACCCAACATCTTCTGCTTGGCGTACATGTGAGCCAGGTAGGTGGAAAGCGGGGATGGGGTTTTCCGGGCTTTCGGCAGGTTCTTCACCATCCTATCAATCTGCTCGTCCATGATGGCCGCCCAGTCGACGGACAACTTTCTTCTCATCGAGCCCAGGATCAGGGCTGCTAGCTTGGCCACTATCCGTTTCGATTTCTCGGGATGGAAAATAGGGTTGAAGAATGCCATTACTAACCTGGCGTCCGGATCGGTGAGATCGCTGAGGACATACCCGTCTTTAGGGTTAGCCTTCGCGCGGAATTCGCCCTTCAGGATGGCGTCGTCACGTTCCGCCACCTTGATTGTTCCTGCCCGGAACTCGTAGGTGTCTCTCCAGAGTGCCGTGGTCCAGACCTCCGGATGCGCCCTAATCTTCTGCGCGTATTGGCTTGGTGGCTCTCCCAAGAGCTCCATCATCATCGTTTCGCTCTGGAAGGCCCATAGTGTCGCTAGAAGACCTTCACAACCCATGATCTCGAGGTAGCTCTCTAAAACCCGACAGGTCTTGACCGGCTTTGGAATCTCCGGAGTCACCTTCTGCAGCACCAGTGTTTCGGTAGCCGGAGCCTTGCCCTTCTTGCCCGCCACCCGTGCCCACCTCTCCGTGAACTTGCGCCTCGCAATGTTGTCAAGAAATCCTGCACGCACTGTCCTTACCAAGTCCCTCTTGCTAACCTAATTCGGCTCTACTGTCCTTCACCAAGACCGGATCCGAAACCCTAAGAGAATGCGAGAAGTGGACAGAGAATGAGCCTGCTGGAAACCCTAAAAGATTGGTGCACAGGGCTGCCTGTCGCGTTTTGTATCTGACGCACTTGTACGGAAAACCGTTATGCGTCATGATGGCATTTCCGGGTCCGGCTGTAACTGTCCTCCGGTTTTGCAACTTCTGGGAAGGGTGCTATAACTACCTTCATTAGGAATTCCGGCGCAGCACTAAAATCTTATTCCGTTCTATGAACTACTTATGCTCTTACGGCCGACTAACTAACTAATTTTTTTTAATTTTTTTCTTATTTTCTTCCGGATTTGGTATTAAGTTCCGGAAGTATGTGGGGACAGCTTCCCACAGCGCACCCCTCCAGCGTACGCGCGCAACCCTCCAACGTGCGCACCCGGCCCTCCAGCGTATGCGCGAAGCCCTCCAGAGTACGCGCGCCTCTTGGTCGTATGCGCTCGCTATAGGTCACTAATTTACTATAAATATGAAATTTCAAAGTTACGGACCCCACTTCCTAGGCGCTTTGGCCTGCAACTACCACGTGGCGGCTGCTTGCTTGGCACTTTTCGAAAGTATTTTACGGTGTCTATGGACACCTATGTATTTTGCCACCTTCGTATTCCTCCACCTCGTCACCATGGATTCTGGACAACCATCTACCACTAGCAGTCCCCATGGAAAGCAACAACGTGATTTTCGTGACGCACGCTCAAAGCAGAAGAAGGGCCTTCACGTGTTGATGGATGAGAAGATGAAGGCATTTTTTGGTTGGGAGTCAGTTCCAACCCCATGGACATTTGCACAATGTGCAAAATACATTGGATGGTGTCATTTGGGGCACCTCTGGCCATACTCGCGATATTCTCTAATGCGACGTACAAACAAGGCCAACTTGGGGTACTGCATCAATGAGTTCTTCAAGGAACGTTGTATCCAAGCGTACCAGTACATTTACAACGAGGCGAAATTGAGCCGCAACTCAGTAAACATTTCAATTTTACGAATGGTTTACGCGGAGGTGGTACTTGGCGTACCGGTTGATTGGAGGACAATGGAAATCCAAACACACTCCAAGATGGCGCCAGTCATTGGATTAACAATACCGTTTGTGCGGAAGTTTTCAGAAGAAGGTCTGGGGAAAATCATGGAAGTTGAACCTTTGAATCAAACAATCTAGTGGTCCGCGTCTTCATCATCCGACTCGGATACTGGATGTCATCAGTCTGTGCGCACGCTTCAAGAATTGTCCATCATATCAGCGTCGAACCCTAAACCGTCGGTTTCACAACAAGACGGAGATGCCACGAAGACGGATGCAGTACCTGAGGAGGACGTGGATAATAAAAAAAAGTCTACGGAAGGTGACTGGGTGAGTCGTGACGATTATCTTTGAGTTGTGAAGCGACTAAATGAAAGCTTCAACGTAATTGAGGATCTAGGAGAAGATCTCGATGAGAAGGATAATGAAGTTGCGAAATGTCTTGAAGAAATTCAAGACTTGAAGGCACAAGTTCGGGAGAAAGACAATCTTCTTTCATTTTTTACTGGCTATAGTGGAGTTTAGAACTACATTAGTGCTAGAAATGTACATAGAGCAATGTTGAATTGTTTTGGAACAAGAGCTTTCTACAATTTTGTAACTGCCATTTAATATTGAGCGATATTTTGTATATTTAATAAAACCTTGTAAATTGAGTGCCATCATGAATATTTAGTGGATTTTTACGAGATGTTTTACATATCAAAATGTTAAGTATTACAATGTTTCAATATATCATCGAATTAGTGCGCGCGCCCCAACATTGTGCGCGCCCGGCCCTAGAGCATACGCGCACGGCCCGACAGCGTGCGCGCTCGGCTGGAAGCGTGCGCGTTTGGCCCACAGCGTGCGCGCCTGGCCAACAGCGTGCGCGCCTGGCCATATAGAGTATGGGCCTGGCCCCCCTTGTGCGCGCCCGGCCCCAGATGCTTTTGCTCCAGCACTATATATTAGAACCATATGCAATGTGCTTGACTCACCTCACATCCTTGGCTTCGTGTCGTAGAACTCATTATTGGACTCCTTGCATGAATCTACAAGTTTGTAAGTGACCTTTGGGTCTTCATTTTCTATGCACACACAATTTCCTATTACTTTTGGTGGATTTTCATTGGCACAATATTGCGCTCCAATTTAATTGTGATGTCCTCTCAACAAAGGGCTCAAACGAAGGAGTGGGCTTCATGGTACACATTTAACAAGAAGGATCAAGTGACATGTGTTTGGTGCAATTACACGTTTGCATGCAAACGTGGGAGGTGCATGTCCCCTATGGGTATCCACAATGGACGAAGACTTCGTGCACTAAGGCCCCAGCAACTGTTAAGGCCCATTTTAAAAGATGCGGGAATATTATTCCTACTAGGATGACTGAGGCGGAGATCGTTGGCCTTCCTAGTGCACCAGCAACATGTTCCACTGAACCTTGTTCTAGCCAATCCATCCAATAAGGTAGTTTCTTGGAAACTCGAAATGAGGAGAATACGCAGTTCACAAATCCTCTAAGCCAAGCAGCATCATCAACACCAAGATTTGTACGACAACGGAGCTTCCCAGAGGCTTACCAAATAGAAAAACGAAAAGAATTGGACGAATTATGGGCACAGTTTTTTTATGAAGCAAACGATGCATTCCACGTTGTTAGACATCCGGCCTTCATCAAGGCCACCCTCGCAACGTCAAAGGCGGGTTTCGATTATACACCGCCATCGTACAATGCCATGAGGACGACATACATTGAGCCTCTAAAAAAAAAAGTGAAAGACCTTGTGGACAAGAAGACCGGCGTAGATATTGCCAAGTATGGCGCAACAATATGCTTGGACGGGTGGGACAATGTTACACGTCGCCCTATCATGAATATCATGCTCGTATGTCCAATGGGTGATATCTTCTTGGGGTCTATAGATACCACGGGTATGAAGAAATCTACGGCATATATAGGGGACCAATTGAAAAGTTTTATCCGTAAGGTTGGACCATAGAATGTGGTCCAAGTGTGCACCGATAATGCTTCAAACATGTTGGAGGCAATGAAGAAGGTCAACGATGAGTACCCGCACATATATACTCAAGGGTATTGTGCACATATTTTGGACCTCCTCCTCGAGGACTGGGGGAAGGAAGGCATGTTTGTAGACCTCGTCTTGAAGGCGAAACAAATTGCATTGTATATCCGGAACCACCATGTGCCCATGGCCCTTTTTCATCGATTTTCGCTAGAATTGTCTCTGTTGTGGACATCAGCAACAAGGTTTGCATGCAATTACATAACGATCCATCGTCTATTGGAAGTGAAGAAAGCCCTGGAGATGGTTGTGATAGACCCAACATGGATATCCTACGTATCCTCTCTTTTCGATAGGCAAAACGGGCACCGTGCCCATGCGAAGGCGTCGCAGGTGCGAGCCACCGTTCTAGACGAGACTTTCTAGAATGGGTGCACTAACTTTGAATTTGTAGTGGCACCAGAAGTAAAGGCATTGCGGACTTTTGATGGTGACACTCCGGCAATGGAAATTGCTTGGGTGACCATGAACAAGCTAAAGGAGCACGTGTTCAAGTTGCGCGATGCGCCATTCAACATGCTTGACGGAATTGCAACTCGCCTTGAAGGATCATTCCTACGGCATAGGGAGATGATGACAACAGATCTCCATTATGCAGGGGCTTTATTGAATCCTTATCTAGCCAATAATTTGCAAATTCAAAACAATGGTGAGGCCAAAAGGGCCCTAAACAAGGTTGTTATGACGCTCTGTGGTCCACTCGGAGTGTCTTTTTTGGCAGTAATGCTCGAAATCACGGACTATGAAGAATTGCGAGGCCCATATTGACCCGAGGAAGCTGGGGAAATTGAAAACAGCAACCTGTTCCCTCACCAATGCTGGAACCGTGTGGGCGGGCAATCATTGCCTATCATTGCGAAGCGTATACTAGCACAAACCTGCTCGGCCTCGTCATGTGAGCGTAATTGGAGCATGTATTCGTTCGTGCATAGTAAGAGCCGAAATTGCTTGGGAGTGCAGAAAGATGAAGATTTGGTTTACATCTACACAAATAGTCGATTGCTCCGAGAACGTGCTCGTCCAGACCCGATTCGATGGTATGAGGAGAATGTGCATTTGGAAGAGTCTGATCCAGATAGGGGACTTCCTTCAAACACAGAGGACAAGGGTTTGGAGTCGGATGATGAGGGTTATAACTGGATGGGCGGCGATTGGAAAGACCTTGCCGGTGACAACAACCCCGTGTCTGATCATAGCCCACCTAGGGACAACTCTGCAAACAACGAGCACGGTGGAGATGCACTACATGACCATTTTCACAACGTCCACGGTGACCCAGTGGATCCTTTTGTGTTTGATGATGTCGACGGAGCGGCAGTCCATACTATAGTAGAATTATCGGGTGAAGACCGTGCCCAAGAAGCTAGGGCAGACAAAGATGGGTCGGAATTGGGGGGCAATCTTGATGGAGATGACAACATCTCGGAGAATCAGTCTATGAACTCAAACGGCTCTAGCGCCTCGGGCCCTTCTAGTGGCGATGGCCCTGAACTCGACAGTCATGGCATTGTCATTGCAGCAAACGATACATTTCCTCACGATGGAAACGAAGTGAGCAGTGGTGGAAACAATAATGAATCCCATGAGCCAATGGCCACCACGGGGTCCATTGAAGTTGTGAGAAGCAATGCGGTTTTGCCTCAAGCAATGGAACTGGACTCAGAGGAAGACATGCCACTACAAGATTTGTTTCGGCGGCCCCGTGATCAAAGTACCGCATCGATCGGAAGAACTCTTTTACGTATAAAGAAAAAGACCTCTTCAACAATAGTTCGGCCACCCGTCCACCGTAGCGCACTCGGCCCAAATGGTGGTGTGGACCGTGCAATACTAACCCCACAACTTCCCTCCTCGAGGGTTGGATCCTCTACTATGAGCAGCCATTTTGGGACACGGAGGGGCGAGAACAATGGTACTCTCCCTTTCTTCGCGGGACCTTGGCGAGGTGGAACCTCGGAGAGAGTCATTGGGGCCAAAGGCAACCGCTCCAAAAACATGGATGGAGTAACAGACAAAAGGAAGAATATCCGAGTAAAATGACTTGTGAATGCCGCATCAACTACTGGAGCCGAGCTACAATTACGAAACTTGGCCTCGGAGATTGAGGAGTACGTGGCACCAGTCTTGGAAAATTCAGCGGAAAACTTCTCATCATCGGGCGATGATGCAGACGATGAGGATTGCGATGAGGTACTTGGCGACAATACGGTGGTGCTTCGCGGGCTTTCTCTTCCCCAAAATGTTCGCCGATCAAAACGGAAGCGAAAACACAATGAAGAATCCTCAAGCTCAGATGATTAAAAGATGACGGACATGAGGGTACAAGTTAAAAGTGACTTTAGTGGTGTGGTGATAGCATGGTACAATAGCACCGTGGTTTTAAAATATGTACTTGGTGTTGAGAGTGCCCATTCATGAAAGCACCACATTGAAATAAATAATTTTAATGTTAGAGCACCCTGGTACAATTGAATTCTTTCAAATTCTCTAAACCTCAGCCCTTTTGAGGGGCAGACGTAGTGTTCGATTGCGCGCGCCTGGCCCCTAACCGCGCACGCCCGATAGAAAGGTGCGCGCGCGACCCACAATGCAACGCGCTAGGCCCGTGACGAGGCGCGCCCGGCCCCTAACGGTACGCGCCCGACCTTGACGGTACGCGCCTGGCCCTGAGTGCAACGCGCCTGGCGCTGAAATGCACGCGCGAGGCCCTTAGGGGTACGCACCCGCCCTATATGCACGTGCCCGGCCCTAAATTAAACGTGCCCGGCCCTGATTGGAACGCGCCCGGCCCTATATGAACGCGCCTGGTCCAGATTGATACGCGCCCCGCCCCAAATGCTGCGCGCGCGGTCTGAAGGCACGCACCCGCTCCTTGATGTGACGTGGAATGCCGTCTGACGTGTCGTGTACACGTGTTTTACTAGGGGGTAAGTTGAAAATTAGATAAGGGTTTGTAATTTTTTTTTACACGCAACTGTCCGCCAAAAACTGTTGCCCGTCATGTCCGTCCGTCCTACTGTCCGTCCGTCCGCTGTCTTTGGGCCCCAGCCCGTCTCTGTAGACAACCTTGAGCGAGATAGAGGGGACAATCTATGCGGGGAATGATTTCGAGCTCGTATAAGTATTGGTGAACTTGGAGGGCACGAGCTCAAAATGCCTCATTGATGCAATACTTCAAATTCGCCTTATTTGCGCGACGATTTATTAAATGGCGATTTGGAGGAAACATCTTTGACAGGCGGCACCACTCGATGTAATCCTTGCAAGTGACGGACGAACATGGCGATGGCTCATCTTGCCAATCCACGAATGCAATCTTCGCTGGATTGTTGAACACGTGCATCCGCTTCTTCTGGAGCTTCCCGTGCCTCGCCCTATCTGTGTCTTTCTCCCTCTTCCTCTGCGCGGTGGACATTGGTGGCTGTTGTTGGGCATCCGGCTCACTCTCACTCTCCATAGCCAAACACTGTAAAAAACTCTACCAAAATGTTCGTTAACTATGCTAAGCTCTATCGAAAAAAACTAACAAAAATTACCACCTTGGATACCAAAATAATCCAAGGTAGCGATGTTAATTGAATCGAACGGTGATCGATGCGGAGATGCAATACGTCGTATAGATGTGTGCAAATCTGTAGCCCCAATGGAAGATCACGCAATCAGCCACCTTAAAAATATAGTTGAAAGCCAAAATTTCTAATAAGAGTTTGTGAGATGGACTCGGCGCGCGCGACCATTTATACTAGTGCGTCGTTCGCGCACGCGGCATGGGAAACGCCTACATGCCGTATGGGGACCAGGCGCGTACGTTGGGGTCTCGCACGTACGATTCGGGGTCTCAGACGTAGGGTTTGGGGCCTCGCGCTTTAGATCCACGGTCAGGCACGTGGGCAATGGGGCCGGGCGCGTGCAGCAACGGGCTGGGCACGTGCGGAAAGTTGGAATAGGCCAGGCGGAAATGGGAACGGACTGAGCGCGTGCGAGAACGGGTTGGGTGCGAGCGGGAACTGCCGGGCATGTGCGGGAACCTGGCTCTATTCGTGCAGGAACAAGCTCTATTTGTGCAGGAACAGGCTCTATACTTGCGGGAACAGGCTCTATTGGTGCGGCAATAGGCACTATTTGTGCGGGAATAGGTTAGACGCGTACGGAAACGGGTCGGGCGTGTACGCTGGAGGGCCAGGCGCGTTCGCTGGAGGGCCGGGCGCGTTCGCTGGAGGGCTGGGCACGTTCACTAGAGGGCCGGGCGCGTGGCGTCTTGGTCAGGCACATGCGGACGCGCATGCGAGGCCACTATAATCCATTTCACTATAAATGGAACAAATTCTATTATCAATCACATGGGCTCCTCTCAAGTGGCTCCTTGTCCTTGTACTATTCGTAGTTTGCTAGGAACTAAGAGGGGGGCCACCACACATTGGGTCCGGGGGAGATTTTGATGTTGATTATAAAATTATAGTTTGTGTAGGGTTGTGATTATTGCAATGGCCACTGATCGTAATACTGGAAAGCGGCTCGCGTGTGTTGATTTAGATGCTCCAGATGCATCTGAGCTTCCACCTACCAGCATTCCAGAGTCGAGCCGCAATCCTTCCGATGCACCGAAGGCACCGTTGAAGAGGGCAAAGCAAAAAATATCTACGCACGAGAAGGATGCCGGTTATCCACCAAAAGAGTATACAACATGTCTTCGAGGTGTGGCAATACAATACTACCGTCGATGGTGTGAAACTGATGTGGTGCGATTCCGTCAAGTTTATTTGGAGAAGGGAGAGCCAGGAATCATGTGCCTACATGCCGACCTCCAGTCCAAATTCGAGCGCGCTCTGGAGAGTTCTGAATCGTTCAAGGATGCATATGGCATGTATCACTATGCCTCATTCATGGAGAGAATAATCACTCAATGCACGAGTAATGCATCGCATGTATTTGATTGTGAGGTGAAAAAACCTCGCGGGGGCCAGCATCAGCTACGGGACTTGGAACTCCGCAAGTTCCTCCAAGGTTTGAAGACCACCATCGGCAGGTTTTCAAGCTCTCGTACGAGAGGTATGCCTTGGAATGAACAAGCGATGAAGTCAGCCATGGAGGCGCATATGTTGCACAGCGTGCAATTTCTTCCAGAAGATATCGGAGTTTATGGACTTTTCGGATATGACGCTGTTGGTGGATACGGAAAGGTTCGGAAGGTCCGCATCGTGGGTGTGCGAGCCATTTCGGCATACATGGAGTTTGCCGGGAAAATGCCAACGGCGTCTCATCCGAAGGAGAAATTTAGACAACGGTCTCACGAGGCCATGATATGTCATGTTGCACACCCAGGAGTTATAAAGTTTTGGGCGGTGAATACAAAGAATATGGAGGCGTACACATTGTGGTGGAATGGTGGTAGTTGGGCCCATTTTAAAACCGTCGATTCAAAGGCAAATCCGGCGGCTTCGAGCAACTCAATCCTTTCGGCTCTATATATTTCGGCGGAGGATACAACACCAATCTTAGCCTTCTGGAAGAATAGAGCAAGACTTGCCTGGGCTTTGATGTGCACCATGGCCCAAGTCCACAAGGCAAATGTCATTCACAATGACATCGCTCCCACAAACGTGCTTCTCCACTTTCCTCCAAAGAAACCAGGGTCCGTTTCTATTGGCGTTTGTGATTGGGGAATTGCGAGCCAAATATTACACAAAAAGCCATCAAAATATGGATTCTGGACGGACACGGAGCTTGACAATCAACGCCGTAGATAACAATGGGTAGCTCCAGAGTTGTTTTACAAATTCGGCCCACAAAATTCGGAAACGGCATTGGATGTGATGCAGCGGCGTCACCAATATACCCAACTCGCCGATTCATACTCCGTTGGGTGGATGGCTAGAGCGATTTGGGAGAAAGAATCTGACTCAACATTCTTCAAATCAACCATCAACTACGCAGCTTTTGAAGTGAAGATCGAGAAATTACTGGAGCGAGATCCCCTCAAACGTCCAACACTCTGCAAAGTGGTTGACGAGCTAATGGCTAAACCATTCAACTTTGAAGTTCCGGACGCTTGCTTCCGCTATGAGATATAGATATTTTGACTTAGCATATTGATAGTGAAGGTTTCAATTGTTGATTATTTTGCAATATGTACTAGCATTGTGATGTAATTGTGTTTTTTGCCCATCTCGTGATAAATAAAAGATTAACATTTTTCATACACATTGCGACATGAAGCTCATGCATGTTAAGAAGTGAGAGAGCGCACGCGACCCTTAAATTTAATACCCGTACGTGCGCGACCCTAAAGGCCACGCGCCCGACCCAGCCCCCTCCACGAACGCGCCCAATCCCCCTTCACGAATGCGCGCAGCCCCTCTACGAACGCGCGCGACCTTGGTCGGACGCGCCAACCCGTCCAAGTATGCGCTCGGCCCGTTACCGCGCGCGTCCGGCCCTTTGCGGTACGCGCCCGGTCCACCCCTGTACGCGCCCGGTCCTCCTCTGTATGCGCCCGACCCCTTCAGTATGCGCCCTGCCCATCTCCGTACGTGCCCGCCCCCCTGTCTGCATGCGTGCGACCCTGTTGACGATGCGTCAGCCACGTAGTCGCCTTCGTGGCAGTGGATAAATTGATTTACCTCGAGTAATGGTCAAACCAAGGTTGACCCTTAACGGAAGGACATCAGCCTCTATCGGACGGACAGCCGGGCGGACGGACACTACCAAATGGACGGATGGCCGACCAACCCTGCATAATGTGTAGTTGTGAGATACATTTCACTCCTTGCCAACTTTGTGACACTCAAAACGATTGATTTCTTTGACTACGGACCTTCCGGTACTCACTCGAAGACTCAAAGAAGACATCATGGAGCTCCTTCAACATGTAGCATGGAGAGCCACGCGCATCAACCAACACCTCAACGACAATACCTCGATGATATACAAAATCATGGGGGAGCTCCGGGTCCAAAATTCTGAGGAGATCATGCCACACTTGAAGAACCTTCGGGAGACCTACTTCCGACTACAGGCGGTGGAAGAGCAGCAGCAATCAATCCTCCAAGCTCGGGGGAAACTGCAACAGGAATTGGCAAAAGCATATGCAGCATTGGCGGAAGCCCAAGTAGCCCGGAAGGCAGCGGAAGACAATGCTACCACATCAACTCAAGCACTTGTTGAAGTCCGGGAAGCATTGAACTTTCCGGTTGACACAGCCAACCGGAGCCTCCTCTTCAACGAGCGCTTGGAGAAGGAAGGTAAGGTAAACAGGGGCCAAATCATCCGGTTCCTTATGGACCACGCCCGGAAGATGGAGAAGATGTGCGAGCAGATGCAACTACTGGCCAGCAACGCGGCCAACACCATTATTTGGAAGGAACCGACAACGTCAATTCCCACTATCGACCTCGACTCGTCTCCGGAGGCAGCCGGACCTTCGAGGCAGGTACAAGAAGCTTCCAAAAAAGGTAAGGGGCCCATGGGCGAGGCCTTGGACAGAGCTGATGCGGCTTCTCTCGGGACATGTGGTAAGGCTCCTTCCAATAGCGTGGAGACGGCCAAGAAGACCCTCCTTCCGTCAGCTTTATTCCAGGGGACGCCTCCCGCTTTCCGAATACCACTTTCGTCCCCTTCCTCCAACCGCCGGAAGACGACTTCCCCTATATCCAGGGGCCATCCGGACGCAGCCACCAGCCCTAAGACCGCAGCGGGAACCCCCACCAGCATAGCGGAGAAGGCTACTCAGGCGGCATCCTCAACCGACCAAACGGAGCCGGAAACCCCAACTTTCGGAAGCGGACCAATACCGGATCCAACTCCGGAGAAGACCGGCGGCAGAAAGCAGACGGTGGGAGCATCTCCGATGTGTAGGAGTGGACGGAACAAGAAGACCCCTTAGTAGGTTTAGAGTCGAAGTTAGGTAGTTCCGGTTGCTAGGGATCTTGTAGCGATTAACGATGGGGCTCATGATTGCACCGGGCTACCAACCCATCTATTAACCGAAAACTAAACTTGTTGACGGGTAGAAAATCCGGATCTGAGATCTACAATTTTTGGATCTCAGGTTTGAAATTCCGGATCTTTTGGGGATAAGATTTTCTTCATGATAGGATTTTCCAGATTATTCGCAGATTAGGTAATACTATGATTAGGAAGCTTAGCTAGTATTTAGTGAAATGAGTTCTCTTAATTCATTGTCTTCTTTTTCTTTATGTTGAATATATTTTGGAGCTATTACTAGAATTGCTACCTAGTTCATGTGATGAGAACTATTATCTTTGTAAGGTACATGATCCATTGTTGTAGTACTTGTTGTGGAAGTTCTTTGGAAGGAAGTGGCACTTGATCATACTTAGGAGTGAGCCGGTTGGGATCAACATCGGGAGAACACCCGGAAGAGTTGGAGGGGTATTGCAGAGGTGTTCCTTGTAACCTCCAGGGTCCGGAAGAAGCCACGAAGGGAGAGAGGTATTGCAGAGGTGTTCCTGGTAGTCTCTAGGGCACAGAAGAATCCGTGTGAACCCGGATTCCGGTCAAGGCCGGAGTTTACCCCCACGATAGAAAAAAGCTTGTATGTAATTCTAGAAGGAGTCGTCTCCAGTAAACTGTGCCACTGTCTCCGGAGAATCACAACAGTGCTACCGAAACGTCGTTGTAGTCCAGACTTGTCTCTGTGTAACTGCGTCCGGAAGACCATCCGGATGTTGTGAGAGTCTAAGTCTAGCAACAGCAATCAATTCATTAGTTAGCAAATTAGGGAGAGTGGTGTCCGGTCACTGTAAGTTCTGGGGTAGTGGGAGTCTAGCCACTTACAGTCACAAGGCAGTCGGGAATCCAACCACTTACACAAAATAGGATCAGTGGCCTTCCAGTCACTTGTTTAAATCTTCCGGAAGTCCCTCTAGGGAGGAACAGAGATTAATCAAACCCCTCTCCGGTTATCGAGAAACTAGATCCGGAAAACTACTACATACCTTCCGGAAATTAGTTCCGGAAAGCTGTGAATGATTTCCGGAATCCGGAAGGATCTAGATCCGGAGGTAAACAAAATAGCTAGCCTAAGTAATTGATAGTTTAGTTGATATTGGATATTCTGAAAAGATCAATAGATCTCTGTGGGAACGAAACCGGAGTGGTTTACTTTGGTAGCGTTTAGTGACGATTGAGTGCATTCCGGAGGAATACTGACTCTACAAACTGCAATACCACTACACTAAACATAAATTTTAGTGTAGATAAATACAAAAAACCATCTTCAAAATCTATCAACGTATGTAACTATGAAACAATTTTGAGTATCTTTTTTTGTATTCATCTTCTGGCTTTGAAGTCATTGAGAGGGTGTCAGAGTTGGCAGCTGTGAATGGCTCACAACTACAAATGTCAGTAGATTCTGAACATCTTTTTTTGTATTCAACATCTGGCCTAGAAATTTTGCACACATGTTGTCAACATGGAAATGATCTTATGCTAAAAATTTCATGATAAAATGACAAATTTTCAACCTTTAGAAGGGTGTCAAAGTTGGCAGCAGTGTAGTGTGGAAACATAGATACACGAATTCTCATTGTTGAATACTGTACAATACCCTCACACAAGTATACGCACTTTTTTGATTTTGTACGTTTCCACACTACATTGTTGCCAACTTTGGCACCCTCTTGAGGGCTAAAAATTTGTCAATTCACCATGAAATTTTTGGCATTACATCACCTTTATATTGACAAGATGTAAGCCAAATTTCAAGGCTAGAAGATGAATACAGAAAAAGATATCCAAAATCTACCAAGATGTGTAGTTGTGAGCCATTCACAGCTGCCAACTTTGACACCCTCTCAAGGATTGAAAGAATTTTTTTTGCCCATGGAATTTTTAGCATGAGACCACCTCTATTTTTATAATACGTGTGCCACATTCCAAGGCCACATGATGAATAGAAAAAAGGATATTCAAAATTGTTTCTCGTAGCTACATATTTTGGTAGATTTTGAAGATGGTTTTTTGTATTCATCTTCTGGCCTTGAATTTTCGCACATATGTTATCAACATGAAGGTGATCTTGTGTAAAAAATTTCATGGTCAATTAACAATTTTTCCGACCTAGGGAGGGTGCCCAAGTTGACAATAGTGAAATGGTTTTGCTCATTGTTTCTCACAACTACACATGTTGGTAGATTGAGATTTGTTTCTTTTCTTTTGTAGGTCTTTTGGACTTGAAATTAAGCACATGTATAACCAACATAGAAATGGTCTTATGTCCAGAATATCATGGGAAAAAATAAAAAATTGAATCCTTGGGAGGGTGTCAAAGTTAGCAGCAGTGAAATGTTTCTCACAGCTATACATGTTGGTAGATTTCAAAAATCTTTTGATATGTAGATATTTTGGCCTTCAAATTTGGCACGCATGTGATCAACATAGAGATAGATTCATGTCAAAAATTTCATGGGAAAACACCTGAAAATCCAATCCTTGGGAGTGTGTCAAAGTCGGCTAGGAGTAAAATGTTTCTCACAACTACACATGTTGCTAGCTTTTGATGTAGTTTTAATTGTGTGGATCTTTTGGACTTGAAATTTTTCACACATATAATCAACATAGAGGTTGTCTCATGCTTAAAATTACATGGGCAAAAAAATTCTTTCAATCTTTGGAAGGGTGTCAAAGTTGGCAGCTATGAAACTTTTCTTACAGCTACCCCATGTTGGTAAATCTTGGATACCTTTTTTTGAATAAATCTTCTGGCCTTGAAATCTGGCACACATGTTTTCAACATAGAAGTGATCTTGTGCCAAAAATTTCATGGTAAGTTGACAAAATTTTAGCTTAAGACGGTGCCAAAGTTGGCAGCAATGTAGTGTGGAAACGTACGAAAGCAAAAAGTACGTATACTTGTGTGAGGGTACTGTACAGTACCCGGAAGAAATGTTACGGGATTTCCAGTAATTTTCCAGAAACATGTACTAAAGAGCTACTTTAGTAAGCTCATACAAACTCAAAAATTCATGGAATTTTATACAAAAAATTGCAATTGAAAGCTTTTGGACTCTATTTCAATAATAAAATTTGCTTACATAGAAAAAAAACCAAAATCAACACACAATTTGCTTTCTCCTATATAGTGTTCAAAATCTAGTACTACCACCTTTTGCACTAATTACTTCCTTCATACGTGCAGGCATGGTAGTAATTAGGGTTTGCAAAATGTCTGAAGGTATCTCTTCCCATACTCTATGAAGAGATTCCACCAATTCTTCTTTATTGTGTGGCCGCGATGTACGCGTTCGGAGACTCGCTCACCGACATTGGCAACTCCATCACTGCGTTCGCGGAGAAGTTTGCCAACGCCGAGCTCGACCCCAACGGCATCTTGTTCCCCATGCACGCTGCGGATCGGTACTCCGCCGGGAAGCTCTTGGTCGACTTCCTCGGTACTCTAAACTCTATCTTTTACTATCTTCCATAAGTTCTCTATTGGGTTTAGTTCTATAGAGTTGGCTCACCATTTCAACTTCTTTATGCCATGAGCTTTTCTCCACAACTCTGGCAACTTGTTGCGGTGAACCGGAGCGCCAATCCTTCATAAGTATAATGTCTTTTTGATGATCATGGAGAAAATAAAACCCACTTAAAGTGCCTTTGTAAACAAGATCAATAAAATCACTTGCACTTCTACTTTGTGGAGGTATGACTACTAAAGGAGACTTATCAAAGCCACTAAAAGCACCCCAAACCATCACTGAAGTATGTCTAGACTTAAAAATAGGTGCTAAATATTTAGATGAATATCTCTCATATGCCTTTCGCCACACTCTAATTTGTCTAGAATTCCTTCCAATTTCAAAAGATGATTCATCGGTCCAAATAACCTTCTTCCAATCCTCCTGAGTCCACTTTTTATACTTTCTAGCAAATTCTAGCCTGTCTGCTTTGTGCTTCTCATTGAGAAAAGGTTTTTTTGCTGCAACACGATTTCTGTAACCAAGGGTTTTCAAAGCGTTCCTTACAATACGAGTACTAACATGTGCAATACTTGCCATCTGATTTGTAATCTCTGTGAGTGATGAACGGCGATCATTATTAAGGAGGCATTCTAAGTGTCTCGGTCTGCGTTGTGTAAACTTTCGAAGCCTACCCGGTGACTTTGGTGACACTACACTTCCTCGTTACTTAAAACTTCCTAAAACACCATAAACAGTGGAAGATGGCATCCCTAACTCTCTTGCTATCTGCACACCACTCATTCCACCTTTATGCATTCCAACCACTTTTCCTTTCTCAGCATCTGTCAACGCTCTAGTCTTCATCTTTCTCAACAGATTATGCCACTCAACCTAACCGCAACACCAAACAGACTTGTTTCAACAAAAATAATACACCCCACATTAAACCAAGTCACAAATTCACATACAATCATGACAAAAGTTACCCCCACAACTTACAATGCAATCACAACACAACATCACATACATATCTTCTTAAAAAACAGCAGTCCAAAACATTGTCATGCCGCAATGAGGCCCAATGCAAGCCGGTGCATGAGAAACGTGTGGACACAGTTTGGATAGGGCAATGGAGAACTATAACTTTACATGGATTTTTTAGATAATTATCCACATACAAGTTACTTTTCACAACATTACTCTTAGTCCTACAAATAGGTGAAAATCCCAAGGCAAGTTCCGTCGGGCGCGCACTCTTTGGGGCCAGGCGCGCGTAAATGGGGGCCTGGCGCGCACGAATAGTGACAGTGCGCGCGCGAATAGGGACCGGGCGCGCTTGAACCGTGGCCAGGTGCGTGCGCTGTGGGGCTTGGCTGGCGCCAACAGGGACCATGGAAAGTTCCTATCTTGGAAATTGAATTATCTTAGATGTTTCAAACTAATTTCAATGTTTCAAAGGAGATGCAAGAAATGGGTCAATGCTTTAAAGATGTCCTTATATTTATATTGCACAGGCAAATTTCGCAACATACAAAATGGTTACAAATGCTACGCTTTCATCTTGCATTCTATTTGCATGTACTCCACTTCATCACGCATCGGCTCTACTTGGTTCACCACTTCCTGAGGCCCCATCATCCAGCAATTTACGAGCCGCTCGCGTCCTTCGGTGAGGCCCATTCGCGTTTACCAGAGCACGTAACATTTTGGAGTTCTGAAGTGCTTTGAGAGTCTTCATAGTCGCCGGACTATGTTCCTCAAGAAGGAAATCAATAGCTTCCTCCTTTCAAGTTTCCTTCCATTGCGATTCTTCCCATTGCAACGCATTGCGAAGGTCAAGATCAGTGGCCTCTCCCAATTCTGACACCACACGTCCCTGGTGATTCCATAGTTTCCCATCTAGACGTCGCCCGAATTGAAATAGCTTCCGCCTAACATCCCAATATCCGCCCATGACTTGGTAGAAGAAGTTCCGTTTACCAACATGGTCCGCAGTGGTTCCCGATATGAGCTTGTTGGCCACTCGTACAATTTCTTGGTGGTCATTTTCCCAACCAAATTACGTGCTTATACTGGACCTATGTAGTTGGTAGCACTGCGCACGCCAATTCCACACCAAATCTTCTCCCCACTTTTGAGCATAGGCATCCCCAGGCGCATTCTCCTGGTTCAGCTCCCAACTAGGTGGCATGTAGGCGGTGAGGCCAAACACTTCACACAAGCGCTTATGAAATGGTGCTCTACACTTTGCGCAAAATCTACGTGTCAAGATACCACCTAGCAAACACATCAGATGGTATAAACACCGACACGTGCCAAGAGCATATGCACCTTCTGGCTCGAAAGGATTTAAACAAACCGGGCAAGCATCTTCATTTTGCGTGAAGCTTGCTGGTGTTGGCCATAATTTGCGTGGTGCCACGTTTCCGCTTGGTTGAAGGGCATGAGAAGACATAGCCTCTGCATGGTCCCACTCCAACTTTGCCCAGTCAATAGATTTACCATCTGGCAACAGAGGCAATTCAGTTGGAAACATCTCGTCGATGTGAGCCCAAGATGTGAGTCCAAAGTCACGGCGCGTATTATTCGCCAAATATTCGTTGTCAATCTTCTTGAATTCTATTGCCATTTGCCTCGCACGGTCAACATTCAAGATGCATGCCACCTTCCATTGATAGTACTGCTCGCCCACCGATCTAATCATTTTTCGAAGGATGTCGTTTGCAGTGCGAAGCTGAACAAGTTCCGTGCTTGGATTGGCTCGGAAAAATGACAGAGAATCCTCGATGCCGATGGAATCTACGAATGGCTGTGCTGCTATGGTCGGCAGTGGTAGAAAAACCAACGGACGACTAGCGAAGCGGTGACGCGGTGGTCTTGTTGGGGTCTCTAGCAAGCAGCTAGTAATGTTGCCAATAACATTGGCGATCATTGTCTCGTCCACACCTCGAGCAACTTCGCCAATATCAGCCTGGTTGGCAACACGTTCTTGACGCAACTCTTCTATTCCGGCTGCTTGCTTGGTGATAATATCACCCTTTTCACTGGATTGCAGCTTGAGGTTTTCAATCTCTTCTTGGAGACGTTGAATCATCTCATCCTTCAAGCTGATAGTGTCCAATAACTCATGGTGAGCATCGACGGTCGTACTTCCGGACCCTGATGCTACATGACTGGTGTTGGAAGTGGTCACTACGACATCCATCATTGGCATTTCATCCACAACATGGATGGGTTCTTCATCTCAACACCCTCAAGCCTCGCGGCGGGTTCATCATCGCCAACAAGATTTACGATTGGTAAATCTACCTGGCCACCTCCTTGAACGAGTAGACGTCCTGCTTGATGGAGCTTCACTCGTTGGCGCTTTTTCCGGTACGCACACGCCACTAGAGAAGTCGATGAACGTCGACCTACACGTCCATCTGAGTCCAAATCCGGTGATGAATCTGACTCTACTGGAGCTACTTCTTCTGGTCCATCCGTTTTCTGTGGCCCTAGTGCCGTTAAAGGATACACTGGATGTTGCTCCCTAGGCATATTGGCATGCATCCACACCCTCGGCATTTTGGGAGTTTTCCGCACAGTCCTCCAATCCACTCGCTTATTGAGAACGACCTCCGCATATACCATGCGAGCGTGATAGAGGGGACAATCATTGCGGGGCATGAATTCGAGCTCGTATAAGTATTGGTGAACTTGGAGGGCACGAGCTCGAAACGCCTCATTGATGCAATACTTCAAATTCGCCGTCTTTGCGCGACGATTTATTAAATGGCGATGTGAAGGAAACATCTTCGACAAATGGCACCACTCGATGTAATCCTTGCAAGTGACAGACGACCACGGCGATGGCTCATCTTGCCAACCCACGAATGCAATCTTCGCTGGATTGTTGAACACGTGCATCCGCTTCTTTTGGAGCTTCCCGTGCCTCGCCCTATCTGTGTCTTTCTCCCTCTTCCTCTACGCAGTGGACATTGGTGTCTGTTGTTGGGCATCCGGCTCACTCTCACTCTTCATAGCCGAACACTGTAAAAAAAATCTACCAAAATGTTCGTTAACTACGCTAAGCTCTATCGGAAAATAAAACTAACAAAAATTACCACCTTGGATTTCAAAATAATCCAAGGTAGCAATGTTAATTAATTAGAACGGTGATCGATGCGGTGATGCAATACGTCATATGGATGTGTGCAAATCTGGAGCCCCAATTGAAGATCACGCAATCAGCCACCTTAAAAAGATAGTTGAAGGCCATGATTTTCAATTGGAGTTTGTTAGATAGGCTGGGCAGGTGAAAGTCCACTAAGGTGGTATATTTATAGTGTGACAAATGGTTTTGGAAAGAGTCACGAACCTTCTTTTGCTGCATAGTGCAACTGTGGGATTGATCTTGGAATTCTATTGATGGAATGTGATAGTTGCCTTGATTTAAAGTCTAGGATCTCCAAAAATGTTGAGTTCTGACTCACGGTTTGGCCAATATAGGTATATCTTTCATCAGTATATACCTGTCACAAGTATATGACATTTGCCAAATATACCTGTTTTGAGAGTTCTAGGAAGTCAAATACTTCAAAAGTTTTGGGACACATCCACGCCATAATGTGTTCATATATTATAATTGAAAATTCTAGATCGGAAACTTATTTTCACTTATATTGCTAAAAAACAAAATATTTCTTCAAGGCTCCCAAAATAGGACTCAATGTTGATTTTTTCTTTGATTTCTTATCCAATCAGATACATCATGCATAGATCTATCTTGAAACATACTTTTTATGGAAGAAAAACCTTTTTTTCCCATCAAATTGGGCAAAATAAAGTTATTTTGTCCAAAAAAATATACTTTGGGTATATTTTTTTTGCCCAAAAGTGAGTAACCCTAGCTGACTTCTACCCAGGCGCGCGCGACTATTTATACTAGTGGGCCAGGCGCGCACGCCGCATGGCGAACGTGCGCATGCTGTATGGGGACTGCGCGCATACGCTGGAGTCTCGTGCGTACGTTTCGAGGTCTCGGGCGTAGGGTTTGGAGCCTCGCGCGTAGGATCCACGGTAGGGCGTGTGGACATTGGGGCCGGGCGCTTGCGAGAACGGGCCGGGCGTGAATAGGAACGGGCTGGGCGTGCGCGAGAACAGGCTCTATCCGTGCGGGAACATGCTCTATTCGTGGGGGAACAGGCTCTATTCGTGGGAAACAGGCTCTATTCAGTTACGGGCTGGGCGTGTACGCTGGAGAGCCGGGCGTGTTCTCTGGACGGCCGGGCGCGTTCGCTGGAGGGCCGGGCGCGTTCTGTGGAGGGCCGGGCGCGTGGCCTTTTGGGCCGGGCGCATTCACCGGAGGGCCGGGCGCGTGGCCTCTTGGTGAGGCGCATGCGAACGCGCATGCGAGGCTAGGGTTTTCCATTTCACTATACATGGAACAGATTCTAATATCAATCACATAGGCTCCTCTCAAGTGGCTCCTTGTCCTTGTACTATTCGTAGTTTGCTAGGAACTAAGAGGGGGGCCACCACACATTGGGTCCGGGGGAGATTTTGATGTTGATTATAAAATTATAGTTTGTGTAGGGTTGTGATTATTGCAATGGCCACTGATCGTAATACTGGAAAGCGGCTCGCGTGTGTTGATTTAGATGCTCCAGATGCATCTGAGCTTCCACCTACCAGCATTCCAGAGTCGAGCCGCAATCCTTCCGATGCACCGAAGGCACCGTTGAAGAGGGCAAAGCAAAAAATATCTACGCACGAGAAGGATGCCGGTTATCCACCAAAAGAGTATACAACATGTCTTCGAGGTGTGGCAATACAATACTACCGTCGATGGTGTGAAACTGATGTGGTGCGATTCCGTCAAGTTTATTTGGAGAAGGGAGAGCCAGGAATCATGTGCCTACATGCCGACCTCCAGTCCAAATTCGAGCGCGCTCTGGAGAGTTCTGAATCGTTCAAGGATGCATATGGCATGTATCACTATGCCTCATTCATGGAGAGAATAATCACTCAATGCACGAGTAATGCATCGCATGTATTTGATTGTGAGGTGAAAAAACCTCGCGGGGGCCAGCATCAGCTACGGGACTTGGAACTCCGCAAGTTCCTCCAAGGTTTGAAGACCACCATCGGCAGGTTTTCAAGCTCTCGTACGAGAGGTATGCCTTGGAATGAACAAGCGATGAAGTCAGCCATGGAGGCGCATATGTTGCACAGCGTGCAATTTCTTCCAGAAGATATCGGAGTTTATGGACTTTTCGGATATGACGCTGTTGGTGGATACGGAAAGGTTCGGAAGGTCCGCATCGTGGGTGTGCGAGCCATTTCGGCATACATGGAGTTTGCCGGGAAAATGCCAACGGCGTCTCATCCGAAGGAGAAATTTAGACAACGGTCTCACGAGGCCATGATATGTCATGTTGCACACCCAGGAGTTATAAAGTTTTGGGCGGTGAATACAAAGAATATGGAGGCGTACACATTGTGGTGGAATGGTGGTAGTTGGGCCCATTTTAAAACCGTCGATTCAAAGGCAAATCCGGCGGCTTCGAGCAACTCAATCCTTTCGGCTCTATATATTTCGGCGGAGGATACAACACCAATCTTAGCCTTCTGGAAGAATAGAGCAAGACTTGCCTAGGCTTTGATGTGCACCATGGCCCAAGTCCACAAGGCAAATGTCATTCACAATGACATTGCTCCTACAAACGTGCTTCTCCACTTTCCTCCAGAGAAACCAGGATTCGTCTTCAAAGGCGTTTGTGATTGGGGAATTGCGAGCCGAATATCACACGAAGAGCCATCAAAATATGGATTTCGGACAGACACGGAGCTGGACAATCAACGCCGTAGACAACATTGGGTAGCTCCAGAGTTGTTTTACAAATTCGGCCCACAAGATTCGGAAACGGCATTGGATGTGATGCAGCGGCGTCACCAATACACCCAGCTTGCCGATTCGTACTCCGTTGGGTGGATGGCTAGAGCGATTTGGGAGAAAGAATCTGACTCAACATTCTTCAAATCAACCATCAACTACGCAGCTTTTGAAGTGAAGATTGAGAAATTACTGGAGCGAGATCTCCTCAAACGTCCAACACTCTGCAAAGTGGTTGACGAGCTAATGGCTAAACCATTCAACTTTGAAGTTCCGGACGCTTGCTTCCGCTATGAGATATAGATATTTTGACTTAGCGTATTGATAGTGAAGGTTTCAATTGTTGATTATTTTGCAATATGTACTAGCATTGTGATGTAATTGTGTTTTTTGCCCATCTCGTGATAAATAAAAGATTAACATTTTTCATACACATTGCGTTTTGAAGCTCATGCATGTTAAGAAGTGAGAGAGCGTGCGCGACCCCTAAATTCAATACCCGTACGCGCGCAATCCCAAAGGCCACGCGCCAGGCCCAGCCCCCTCCACGAACGCGCCCAGTCCTCCCCTACGAACGCGCGCAGCCCCCCTACGAACGCGCGCGACCTTGGCCGGACGCGCCTGCCCCTCCAAGTATGCGCCCGGCCCTTCACCGCGCGCGCCTGGACACTTTCGGTACGCGAGCGGTCCTGCCTGTATGCGCTTAGCCCCTCACAGTACGAGCCTGGTCCAGTCGTGTACGCGCCCGGCCCAACACGGTATGCGCCCGGTCCTCCCCTGTATGCGCCCGGCCCATTTCCGCACGCGCCCGGCCCTTTGAGTATGCATCTCCATACGCGCCTGACCCCTTCACGTGCCCGCCCCCCTGTCCGTACGCGCGCGACCTTATTGACGACATGTCAGCCACGTAGTCGCCTTCGTGGCAGTGGGTAAATTGATTTACCTCGAGTCATGGTCAAACTAGGGTTGACCCTTATCGGACGGACAACAGCCTCTACCGGACGGACACTATCGGACGGACGGACGGCCGAACAACCCTGTGAGCCAAATAAACCGCACCTAAAGGGTGGCTTATCTTGAACACAAGATCCTAATACGAGGGTCTAGTTCCTTGTGTAACCAATCCTCAGCCCATTCATACACAACTTATACAAGCATGGTGACACATCTCATGTTCACTTAGGTCCCTTGTGGTTGATTAGTGAGGTGGTGACTTAATCCAGCCTTTTGATTGAACCCACCTTTGAACAAGTGTTACTTTTGCTCTAGGGCTCCGAATGCAACGTTTCCAACTCTTATGGGTTCAATTCAGCATTCCGAACTTGATTAGACCCTTAATGATCAGTTTCAGGCTTAGGTGTGACCCTGGAACCAGTTGGCAGCAGACAGGCTTCCCTATTTTCTACAAACTTATAATCCTAATTATCTCCTTGACTCTAACTCCGATTCTTATGTTTGTTTTTTTGATTCTTATTAGTTTTTTGTGCTTAACATGAGGGCAGCATTCAATCAACCATGCGACTCAATCATGAACTCATAACCAACGACCAGCAGTGCACACTCAACATATAAGTTTATTCAAGATCGTGCACCACATTCCTACGCATATACCACATCCATTCACACAAGAATCCACTCCAGCCTTACTAAGAATGAGCCCCCAGCTGCGTTCACTTACTAATGGCGTTTTAATCGATTGTTTAGTTGAATATATAGCAAACCCTAATTCTACCAAAAAATTGGCAGTGCTTCCGCGTGGTTTTTGTATTTAGAAAATTAGGTTTCACGTCATACACAAGGAATTTAAGAGGTCCGAGGGAGAAGAGGGGCTCCCTGATTTAATTCGGTTCACCCTCCATCCTTAGCCTTTGAACTGCTCACTCCAGCTCTCGTGACCTTGTTCCAACTCGTATGATCTTCTTCCTCTTGTTCGTCGTGTGATCTTGCTCCAGCTTGTGTGATCTTCTTCCTCTTGTTCGTCGTGTGATCTTACTCCAGCTCGTGTGATCTTCTCCCTCTTGTTCGTCGTGCTTGCTCACTCCAGCTCGTGTGATCTTCTTCCTCCTGCTCGTCGTGCTTGCTCACTCCAGCTCGTGTGATCTTCTTCCTCTTGTTCGTCGTGTGATCTTGCTCTAGCTCGTGTGATCTTCTTCCTCTTGTTCGTCGTGCTTGCTCACTCCAGCTCGTGTGATCTTCTTCCTCTTGTTCGTCGTGTGATCTTGCTCCAGCTCGTGTGATCTTCTTCCTCTTCTTCGTCGTGCTTGCTCACTCCAGCTCGTGCGATCTTCTTCCTCTTGTTCGTCGTGCTTGCTCACTCCAGCTCGTGTGATCTTCTTCCTCTTGTTCGTCGTGCTTGCTCACTCCAGCTCGTGTGATCTTCTTCCTCTTGTTCGTCGTGCTTGCTCACTCCAGCTCGTGTGATCTTCTTCCTCTTGTTCGTCGTGCTTACTCACTCCAGCTCGTATGATCTTCTTCCTCCTGCTCGTTGTGCTTGCTCACTCCAGCTCGTGTGATCTTCTTCCTCCTGCTCGTCGTGCTTGCTCACTCCAGCTCGTGTGATCTTCTTCCTCCTGCTCGTCGTGCTTGCTTACTCCAGCTCGTGTGATCTTCTTCCTCTTGTTCGTCGTGTGATCTTGCTCCAGCTCGTGTGATCTTCTTCCTCCTGCGATCTAACCTAATCTCGTTCACCAGTTCGGGGCCGGGGCTTCCGGCTCTCTCCCCACATAAATTCAGTCTCTCCCATCTTCTCTCTCTTCCTACTCCTCGCACACTAACCGAATGAGGCTTCTCCAGGGGGTAACCCCCCAACCTTTGCTCTCCTTGAGTTCCCAAAGAAGTTCCCTGCTGCCTTTGGCCTTCTTCCATAAATGGCTTCTTTCTTACAAAACCTACTAACCCTATGACTCCTAATTCCGTGCCACCCTTGCATTTAACAAGAGTGGGTGTCCCACTAACCAAGGAATATCTAAATCTAAACATTAACTCCATGCCACATGGGTGTGCATGATCTCAATAAGTGAGCTACTAGCTAATTTCCAAGGAGGCTAAATCTAATTTAATCTACCTAAATTGAATCCCCTTTGCTTGGGGTAATTCCTAATTTTACTTAGCAAGTGATGAGGGGGTTGTCCAAGCCTTTTAGACCTTTCCCACTATTTTTTTTAAGGGCTTTTAAGCCTCTTCTTTTCTTTTCTTCCCTTCACCATCATTTCTCTTCTTCTTCCATTTTTTTGGTTTCGTGATTTCTTCATTGTGACGAATTGCAATCCACGACTTGGTAGGAAGTAAATTCTTCTCCATCACTATCAATTTTAATTTTTTTCTATTGCTTTTTTGTCTTTTCTGTCTTTTCTTCATTTTTTCCTTTCTATTTTTTTTTTGGCTAACTACCTAAATTCCGCGATTGCCAATAAGTGGTTCCTAGTTAAGGAATTAGCGCATGGAAGGCTATTTAGCTATTTTGATCAAAAGACCACGAGCTAACCAATGGGATAACCCATTTTCACCACTTATTAGCCTTAAAGGACCCGATGTGAGGTCCATTCATCACCGTGAGCCGTTTTTGCGGCTCACAAACCCTGATCTCGCTGACATGGTATATGCGGAGGTCGTTCTCAATTAGTGAGTGGATTGGAGGACTGTGCGGAAAACTCCAAAAATGTCAAGGGTGTAGATGCATACCAATGTGCCTAGGGAGCAGCATCCTATGTTTCATTTTGCGGCACTAGGGCCATAGAAAACGGATGGCCCAGAAGAAGTAGCTCTAGTAGAGTCAGATTCATCACTGGATTCGGACTCATTTGGACGTGTAGGTCGGCGTTCATCGACTTCTCTAGTGGCGCATTGTAAAGTAGTAATTTTGACCAATTGAAAATTTATCCAATGTGGTCTGATTCGTTCGCTGAGGAGGTATGTAATTAAGGAGTTGGGATTATGACTTCAATACCCATGGGATGGTTCAATCCAGACTTAACTCAAGTACCCATGCTTCCATAACACCTCATTAGCGACAGTATCAATCTCTCAATTTTCATATGTAAAACCAAAGACTAACCTCCTATTGGTGCAAGATGTGTCTTCAATAATCTTCTACTCCATTGTCTTAATAATATTCTCCAAGTTGCCAGAACATCACCACTTCGATGCTGCAAGGTTCTCGTATGATTCCGGTCCACTTGTACTCAGGTTCAAATTTGATCAACCATTGGTAATCTTCTTCTCTCAACACCGCTCCAATCTGCGTTCCTTGAGTTGACTTCAATAGGCTGTGAATCTCTTCACAAATCTTCTTCTTGGTCTTCAAACTTACTGATTTCACAATTTCTCCCAAATAATGCGCTCTTCCATATTTTTGTTTTAACAATTCTCTCAACTTGTCTATTAATTCCCTATTGATTAATTTCACACCCGACATAGGTGTTAATAACCACCTCACGACATTGCTCCCATCACGGCAATTAAGGCTTCATTCTTTTAATAACATCTTTTTCTCCATTCTCCAATTATTCTTCTTCTTTAATTTTTCTTTATTTCATTTTCCACTTCTTCTTATTTTTTTTAATCCACACTTCTTTTGTTTATTTATTTTTCTGTTTATTATTTGTATTATTCTCTTCATTTTATTTTTCTCTTATCAGATGCAGGTCTGATTACTCTCCAATTGTTAATTTCTCTTCACTGGTCTCCAGAGCCAATGGGGCAACAACTTCCCAATCTGGCCTCAATCAACTCCAGTACCCATCGTACCAATTGGTAACATGGCCATGGCATGCACCCATGCCTGCTCAACTTCTTCAATTGATTTCAGTCTACTCCTCTAACACAGTAAACTCCAATAAGTTCAATTACCAATAGGTAACACCGCTTCCTATTGATAATAACTCACTCACAATCATACACACTCAGCGTGGCTTCCTCAGTGGTTTCTCCAATTTGTCTACAACGACACTCCATCAACAGTTCTCCAATCACTAATCTCCAATAGTCTCAATCACATTCTCTTCACTCACCCTTTTTATTGATTTTCATAATTTTATAAATCAGACACAAGACTGATAATGCTCCAATCAGATTCTCCTTCAATCAGCTCTTCTCCCAATGGGTAATTCAGATCTCCATGGGTATTACACACATCCAGCATACTTTACCAATTGGAAACCAGCCCATGGCATGCACCCATGGTGGTTCGTTAATTCCAATCAGTTTCAAATCTTCTCCATTCTCCACTTAACTCCACATCGACATCAAACTCCAATCACTCATATTTCCTAAATCATATTTTCATTCCTCCAATAATTCCACACATCACAGTCACAATCACCAAAGAAAACTAAAAACTCAACTAATACTTTTCTATCTCCAGGAAGGAGCTCCTACACTACACACAAAGAGACTGTCTTTCCAATTGGGTTTGTCCTGACATATACTACCCGATTGGTTTGGTTGGTTACCGCCAACCACCTAACTGCACTGTTTCTAACCTATTGGGAAACTAATTGCTACTAGCCGCCGGTTACACTACCAGAATCCTACCTATTAGTAACACCACCGAATCTAACCACAAAAAGTCACCAATAGAGAAAAACAAAATTAATCTAACTACCACACACGTGTGTCACGAAAAAAGCGCCAACGAGTGAAGCTCCATCAAGCAGGATGCCTACTGGTTCAAGGAGGTGACCAAGTAGATTTACCAATCGTAAATCTTGTTGGCGATGATGAACCCGCCGCGAGGCTTGAGGGTGTTGGAGATGAAGAACCAATGATGGATGTCGTAGTCACCACTTCCAACACCAGGCATGTAGCATCAGGGTCCGGAAGTACGACCGTCGATGCTCACCATGAGTTATTGGACACTATCAGCTTGAAGGATGAGATGATTCAACGTCTCCAAGAAGAGATTGAAAACCTCAAGCTGCAATCCAGTGAAAATGGTGATATTATCACCAAGCAAGCAGCCGAGATAGAAGAGTTGCGTCGAGAACATGTTGCCAGCCAGGCTAGTATTGGCGGAGTTGCTTGAGGTGTGGATGACACAATCCTCGACAATGTTATTGGCAACATTACTAGCTGCTTGCTAGAGACCCCAACAAGACCACCGCGTCACCGCTTCGCTAGTCGTCCGTTGGTTTTTCTACCGCCGCCGACTGTAGCTGCGCAACCATTCGTAGATTCCATCGGCATCGAGGATTCTCTGTCGTTTTCCCCAGCCAATCCAAACACGGAACTTGTTCAGCTTCGCACTGCAAACGACATCCTTCAAAAAATGATTAGATCGGTGGGCGAGTAGTACTATCAATGGAAGGTGGCATGCATCTTGAATGTTGACCGTGCGAGGCAAATGGCAATAGAATTCAAGAAGATTGACAACGAATATTTGGCGAATAATACGCGCCGTGACTTTGGACTCACATCTTGGGCTCACATCGACGAGATGTTTCCAACTGAATTGCCTCTGTTGCCAGATGGTAAATCTATTGACTGGGCAAAGTTGGAGTGGGACCACGCAGAGGCTATGTCTTCTCATGCCCTTCAACCAAGCGGAAATGCTGCACCACGCAAATTATGGCCAACACCAGCAAGCTTCACGCAAAATGAAGATGCTTGCCCGGTTTGTTTAAATCCTTTCGAGCCAAAAGGTGCATATGCTCTTGGCACGTGTCGGTGTTTATACCATCTGATGTGTTTGCTAGGTGGTATCTTGACACGTAGGTTTTGCGCAAAGTGTAGAGCACCATTTCATAAGCCCTTGTATGAATTGTTTGGCCTCACCGCCTACATGCCACCTAGTTGGGAGTTGAACTCGGAGAATGCACCTGGGGGTGCCTATGCTCAAAAGAGGGGAGAAGATTTGGTGTGGAATTGGTGTGCGCAGTAACACTTGCTACATAAGTCCAGTATAAGCACGCAATTTGGTTGGAAAAATGACCACGAAGAAATTGTACGAGTGGCCAAGAAGCTCATATCGGGAACCACCGCGGACCATGCTGGTAAACGGAACTTCTTCTACCAAGTCATGGGCGGATATTGGAATGCTAGGCGGAAGCTATTTCAATTTGGGCGACATCCAGATGGGAAACTGTGGAATCACCAGGGACGTGTGGTGTCAGAATTGGGAGAGGCCATTGATCTTGACCTTCGCAATGCGTTGCAATGGGAAGAATCGCAATGGAAGGAAACTAGGAAGGAGGAAGCTATTGACTTCCTTCTTGAGGAACATAGTCTGGCGACTATGAAGACTCTCAAAGCACTTTGGAACTCTGAAATGTTACGTGCTCTGGTAAACGCGGATGGGCCTCACCGAAGGACGCGAGCGGCTCGAAAATTGCTGGATGATGGGGCCTCATGAAGTGGTGAACCAAGTGGAGCCGATGTGTGATGAAGTGGAGTATAGGCAAATAGAATGCAAGATGAAAGCGTAGCATTTGTAACCATTTTGTATGTTGCAAAATTTGCATATGCAATATAAATATAAGGACATCTTTAAAGCATTGACCCATTTCTTGCATCCCCTTTGAAACATTGAAGATAATCCTATTTGCAAGAACTGAACTTTCCATGGTCCCTCTTCGCTCGCGCCCGGCCCCACAGTGCTCGTGCCCGGCCAATGTTCACGCGCGCTTGGCCTCAGAGCATGTGAGCCGCAAAAACGGCTCACGGTGATGAATGGACCTCACGTCGGGTCCATTAAGGCTAATGAGTGGTGAAAATGGGTTATCCCATGGACTAGCTCGTGGTTTTTTGATTAAAATGGCCAAGTGGCCTTTCCCCTCACTAAAAGAGGAGCCATTTATGGGCAATCGCGAAATTTATGTAGGTAGCCAAAAAGGAAGAAAAAAAAAGGGAATAAACCAGAAAAGAAAAGCAAAGAGAGAAGGGAAAAAAGACAAAAGAAAATTAGAAAAGAATTAAAATGAGTAGTGGTGGAGAAGAATTTACCCCCTATCGAGTTGTAGACCGTATTCGGTCACGATGAAGAAATCACGAAACCAAAAAAATAGGAGAAGAAGAAGGAGGATGGTGAGGAGAAAAGAAAAAAGAATGAGGCGTTAAAAGCCCTTAAAAAATAGTCAAAGGGTCCAAAAAGAAGTGGAAAAAAAATCCTCACCAATCACTAAGTAAATTAGGAATTCCCCCAAGCAAGGGAAATTCAAGCTAGGTAGAGTTAGATTTTTTTTGCATCCTTGAATTTAGCCTTATAGCTCACTTATTGAGATCATGCACACATGTGGCATGGAGTCAAAGTTTAGATTTAGATATTCCTTGGTTAGTGGGACACCCACTTGTGTTAAATGCAAGGGTGGCTAGTGATTTATTAGCTTTTAGTTACTAGTTGTTTAGTGTGACCATTAATGTGCCCACCCAAAATGGCGGCTGTGAACGACGAAGGGAACGACCTTGGGAACAAAGAAGGGAGCAAGGGCCTTGGGGTTACCCCCTTGGAGGGCGCTCATTCGAAAAGTGGGAGGTAGGAGCTAGAGAGGTGTGTGGTAGGAGCTAGGAAACCGAGAGAGGTGTGTGGAAGTGAGAGAGAGGTAGGGTTCCAGATTTCCCCCCCCTGTGGGCTGGAATGTGATTCAATCGTTACGAAAATTGGAGAGTAGATAGATTAGAACGTTGGCTTTCCAACAAGCTCATGAACGTGCGGATTGGAGCTGTGACAACGAAGATACAGGCGTCGGGGCGAGGACGACCAGTTGGAGGAGCGGTGGCGGATCTCATACGGCCTCAGATTTTCCCTTGTCAGTAGCGGAGTTCATGTCCAATCAAGCTAAGATTTTAGGACTTCATAGATTAGAGCGTTGGCTTTTCAACAAGATCAAGAACATACGGATCGGAGCTATGACGACGAAGATACGGGCGTCAAAGCGAGGACGACCAGCTGGAGGAGCGGTGGCGGATCTCATACGGCCTCAGGTTTTCCCTCGTCAGTAGCGGAGTTCTTGTCCAATCAAGCTAAGATTTTAGCACTAGATAGATTAGAGCGTTGGCTTTCCATCAAAATCAAGAACGTACGGATCGGAGCTGTGACGACAAAGATACAGGCGTCAAAGCGAGGACGACCAGCTGGAGGAGCGGTGGCGGATCTCATACGGCCTCAGGTTTTCCCTCGTCAGTAGCGGAGTTCTTGTCCAATCAAGCTTAGATTTTAGGACTAGATAGATTAGAGCGTTGGCTTTTCAACAAAATCAAGAACGTACGGATCGGAGCTGTGACGACGAAGATACGGGCGTCAAAGCGAGGACGACCAGCTGGAGGAGCGGTGGCGGATCTCATACGGCCTCAGGTTTTCCCTTGTCAGTAGCGGAGTTCATGTCCAATCAAGCTAAGATTTTAGGACTAGATAGATTAGAGCGTTGGCTTTCCAACAAAATCAAGAACGTACGGATCAGAGCTGTGACAACAAAGATACGGGCGTCAAAGCGAGGACAACTAGCTGGAGGAGCGGTGGCGGATCTCATATGGCCTCAGGTTTTCCCTCGTCAGTAGCGGAGTTCATGTCCAATCAAGCTAAGATTTTAGGACTAGATAGATTAGAGCGTTGGCTTTCCAACAAGATCAAGAACGTACGGATCGGAGCTGTGACGACGAAGATACGGGCTGTGGAGTGAAGAACACCAAGAAGAGGAGGACGACCACAGCACAAGAAGGACCACGAACACGGCAGAGGGTGAATTGAGCTAGATCAGGGAGCCTTCTTCCTCTCCCAATTGATTCATTATCCTCTTGATTGCATGTGGCGAAGGAACCCTAAATTTTCTAGTTACAAAAATCACGCGGAAGCGCTGCCAAATTTTCATTAGGATTAGGGTTTGCTATCAACTCAACCAAACAATTAGTTTAATCCACAATAGTAAGTGAAGGCAGCTGGAGGCTCATGCATGGTATAGTGTTTGAGTAGGGCTACTTGTGTGAATGCATGTGGTATACACGTGAATTGTGGTGCTCGATTTTGAATAAACATGTATGTTAAGTGCACTGCTGGTCGTTGGCTGTGAGTCCCGGATTGAGTCAACCGGTTAATTGAAGGCTGCCATCGTGTTAAGCAAGAAAAACTAATAAGAATACAAAAAACAAATGTAAAAAGCGGAGTCATAATCACGAAGATAATGAAGAATTAGACTTTTAATATAAAAAGAGGAGCCTGTCTGCTGATCGCTGCTGTCAGGGTCGCACTTGGGCCTGGAATTGGTGGTTAAGGTGCTAATCAAGTTCACAAGGCGAAATTGAACCCAATGGAGCTTTAAAACATTGGAAACGGAGCTTTGAGGCGGAATTTACGCTTGTCTAAAGGTTGGATTCAACCTAAGGCTGAATTCAGCCATCACATCACTAATTATTAACGAACTCTCTTAAGTGACCATGCCTTAGGTCATCATGCTTGTATGAATGGTTAAAGTATGGTTGCACAAGGGGCTGCATCCCATATGTAGGGTCTTGTGTTCAAGATAAGCCACCCCATTAGGGGGCGGTTTATTTGGCTCACAGAGCACACGCGCCCAATCCCCATTTGCGCGCACTGCCACTGTTTGTGCGCGCTCAACATACATTCGTGCCCGCCCGGCCTCAATAGGCACGCGCACGACCCCCGTTCAAGCGCGCCCGGCCTCACAGCGCACGTGCCCGACCTCGAAGCGCATGCACCTGACCTCAAAGCGCATGCGCCCGACCTTGAAGCGCACACGCCCGACCCTGATCGCACGCCCCGACCACTCTGTTCGTACGCGCGAGACTTTGATTGGTATGCGCGAGACCGCCCCATCTCGTATGCGCACGGCCTGCGGGTGGCATGCGCGCGTCGGTATGAGTTCGGAAATCGTGGCACGATGGACCCACTTCCCAGGCGCTTTGGCGTGCAACTGCCACGTGGCGGCTGTTTGGTAAGTACTTTTGGGAAGTGGGTCCCGGTGTCTATTGACACCTTTTTACCCCCGGCACCCCTTCACGCTAGTTTCAAGCATGGACTCAAGTGGGCCTTCTGAGATTTGGGCTTTCGAGAAGAAAATGTAGAAACGACGGCTTGATGCAGGACGAGTACGCAACCACAAGCAGAAGAAACGCATTTACATATTCATCGATGGTGAGCTGAAGGCATTTCGAGGCTGGGGAGATGTACCAAGTCCGTAGACATTCACACAGTGTGCAAAGTACATTGCCTGGTGTCATTTGGGACGAATGTGGCCGCATTCGCAGTATTCGCAACTTCGGAAATACGACAAGGATAATTTAAATTACTGCACCAATGAAATATTCAAAGAACGGTGCATCCAAGCGTACCATCACATCCACAACATGGCAAAGATTCACCGGAACAAGGTGAATCTATCCATTATACGTATGGTGTATGCTGAGATTATACTCGGAGTAGTACTCGATTGGAGGACGATGGAAATACAACCAAACTCCAAGATGACACCAGTATCCACAGCGTCACTACCAATAGAACGCAAATTTCTGTGCGAAGCTCTAGGAAAAAAGACGAAGGAGGTTAAAGTTCGAAACAAGGAAGTCGTGTGGTCTGACACTTCCAGTGACGACTCGGATATTGGGTGTGACCCAGGGTTGTCATACTGGACGGACGTCCGGTACGCGTGTCCGTCCGATTCGCCGGTCCGGTAGAGCTCTCGCCCGTCCGCGTAAGTCAACTGAGGGTTGACTTACCTGCTCGGTAAAAAACAGGCGACGTGGGTGCCATGTTGGCACCACATAGCTGCAACGTAGGAGAGGGTCATGTTTGAGTAGGATCGGGGACTAATGGCAAGAGGGAGGTGGGGCGGAGACGTCCCCGCCCCTGCCCGTGTTCGGGCAGGGACGTCTCCGCCCCTGCCCGTGTTGGGGCAGGGACGTCTCCGCCCCTGCCCGTATGAGGCGGGGACGTCCCCGCCTCTGCCCATAAAGGGGCGGGGACGTCTCCGCCCCTTCATGAGTTAGTTAATAGTGTTTAACTATTGACACTATGTTGGTAAACTAAAATTTATGTTTACTGTAGTATATACTAATGTGAACCCATACACCAATTGCAAATGAGGCACTTAGTGTAGTGACATAACCAGACACTAAATGCCATTTACTATACTATGTATCAATTTTTGTAGAAATAATAAATTTATTTCTTTCACTTGTGCACATTTAGTATATCAATAGTGTATCAATAATTATTTGTGCTTGAACAAATGCAAATCTCGGATTTAGAATTTCAGATTTGGACGTATCCAATTTTGATTAAAATATAACGTATGGCAATTGCCAAGTATACATATTCTTCTCCGAAGATGCCGTATTGCCTACTTAACCACCACATGCGAAACTAATGCAGCTAATTAACAAAAAACTATTGTCGTTAACAACATAGAGGCATAGTCTAGTTGTGGGGGGGTTTCATTAATGTGTCTAAAACATCTGGCACAGAAGACCGTTCTTCGAGCAGTTGTTTTTGCAACGTTGTAAGTTTTAGCTTCAGGTTTATATATTGCTACGTGTTTTTGCTGGTGATATATGAAGTGTTCCAATCTTCTTTCCAAATTTTTTTACAAATCCAACCCACCGCAAATGCATCTGCTGCCTTGGAGTAGAGGTGTGACCGTTGCATGACTTCAAGCGAGTTGGTGGAGTCCTGCGGCCCAAAATTATAGAACAGTTCTGGTGCCACAAACCGTCGCCGCTCTCTCTCTTGTTGAAGCTCCTCCTTGAATTGATAACCATACCTTGATGGCTCATTCTCCACAACCCGACTAGAAAGCCCCCAATCGCAAATTCCGATCTACACCGTATCGGGTTTCCACTCATCAAAGTGGAGCAAAACATTCGATGGAGAGATGTCATAGTGTATATAATTTGCGTCGTGGCATTTTCCCACAATGACAAGCAATGATAGCGCGAGGTTCACTCGATCTTGGCGGTAAGTTTTTACCCACCGAAGCTCTTGGATTGACAACCCGGTATTCGGATGCATCTCAATCCGTTCAAACGGCAATGCTTCATCGACTTTCAAGTCAACTTGGACCAATAACTCTGGAGAGATCCCCCATTCCACCAGAGCGTGTACCCTTCCATAGTTTTTGAGTGGATGTACACAAGTCTAATGATCCCTGGATGCACTACCGGACACCCTCCAGCCTCGTTGATGATGTTTTGGCGCTTCTCACTCTCGTTGGTGTTGGTCAGAGTCTTTCCGGCGAAGTAAATCCAACTTGGAATGTTTTCCAATTTGGTTATCATCACCTTCCGTACCCACCGCTTTCTGTCTTGGCATTGGATTCACTTTAGCGCAACTCTCAAGCCACTTGAAAGTTCCACCAACGCAGTGAGCCAAAATTTGCTCCTCAATAGTCGCTTTCCAAGGAGCTAGTTTCTTCTTACGGGAAGAAGAGTACTGTTGAACAAAGCCCTGGATCATCCTCATCTTCGCCACTAGTGCGCGCTCCTCCAGGTTCCACGTGCTCTCATCCTCCTTCTTCCCTGTGACGTAACACCAGTTCGCAACAATATTGGTGGTCAATGCGGTCAGTTGTGTGTCCAACCACTCCGAATGCAACCAATAATCTGAGAAATTATTAAATTTCTCAGATTTATCAAGGTTTGACATTAATTCGTGTCGCATGTCAACCGCCAAATTGTGGTATCCCTCTTCATTGTCGTTCAGATAGCTCCTCGTCAACGCCCCTCTCGTTCGGCGGTTGTAAAACTCGACGGCAATCCCTCTACATTCAACCATGTATTCGTGCGGGGGCATGTCCAGATTTGGTGACTTCTTCCGCCTCTTCCCGCTCGATGACGACGGATTCAATGATCCCGAAGTCAACTCCGTGTTGGTGGACGAAAGAACTGTCTCATCAACATCATCCAAGTCCATAAATATTGGGCGCTTCTCCATCGACCTACTTTCTTCTCCCGCCATATGTGATAGTCAACTCCCTACCGTGGTTGAAATTCCAAGATGACGGTTTTCAAAAAAACCGCAAAGAATCTGGGTACAATAAATGGGCCAAGCCCGATCACCCACCAAACTCACTTTCAAGCCACAAAGCGAACTGACACGTGAGGCCTAGGGAGTGGACTTGGCAGTGAATAAGGACAAAATGTCCCCTATTTATATGGTGTAGGGATCTTTTTGCGAAGACGTCCCCGCCCTCCCTGGGCAGGGCGGGGACGTCTCCGCCCCTGCCCGGTAAGGGGCGGAGACGTCTCCGCCCTTGCCCTAGTAGGGGCGGAGACGTCTCCGCCCTTGCCCTAGTAGGGGCGGGGACGTCTCCACGGCATGGGTGGGGACGTCTCCGCCCCTGCCCGGGGTGGGGCGGAGACGTCCCCGCCCCTGCCCGGGGACCCTAGACCAGTGCTTCGTCTATCGGCTATATAATATCGTGCACACCCCTAATTGTTCCCGCCTCACATACTCCCTCTTCATCAACCTCTTAATTGAGTTGGTTGTGGGCGTCGTGTGAGGACTTCATCCATTCACATCACATATATTATTCAGATTTTCCCCACCCATGGTGTGAGCCAAATAAACTTTCCTGAAGGGTGGCTTATCTTAAACACAAGATCCTAATATGGGGCCTAGTTCCTTGTGTAACCAATCCTCAGCCCATTCACACACAGTTTAAACGAGCATGGTGACACATCTCATGCTTACTTAGGTTCCTTGTGGTTGATTAGTGAGGTGGTGACTTAATCCAGCCTTTTAATTGCACCCACCTTTGAACGGAGGTTACTTTTGCTCTAGAGCTCCGAATCCAACGTTTTCAACTCACATGGGTTCGATTCAGCATCACAAACTTGATTAAACCTTTAAAGGTCAGCTCCAGGCTTGGGTGTGACCCTGGAATCAGTCGGCAGCAGACAGGCCCCCATATTTCCTACAGACTTATAATACCATTTATCTCCTTGACTATAACTCCGTTTCGTATGGTTGTCTTCTAGATTCTTATTAGTTTTTTGTGCTTAACATGATGGCAGCCTTCAATTAATCATTTGACTCGACCCTGGACCTCACAGCCAGCGACCAGCAGTGCACCTTCAACATACATGTTTACTCAAAAATTGTAACCAACCATTCAAGGCACGCCACATATATTTCACATGATTAACCCCACCTTAACACTAAGCTACACATGAGCATCCAACAGTGTTCTATTATTCTTGGAAATTAATCACTTGGTTGAGTTGAGTTGATTGTAACCCTAATTCTAGTGAAATTTTGACAGCGCTTCCGCGTGACGTGTGTGACTAGAAAAAATTAGGGTTCCCTTAAGCACAAGGAATTGACTACTAGCCGGGGGAAAGGAGAGGCTCCCTGGTTTGATTCAATTCACCCTCCTTCCTTCAGATCTTCGTGTTCTGCTCTTCGTCAGCTCATCCCCTTCGTGTTCTGCTGTTCGTGATCTTCGTGTTCTGCTCTTCGTGATCTTCGTATTCTGCTCTTCGTCAGCTCGTCCCCTTCGTGTTCTGCTCTTCGTCAGCTCGTCCCCTTCGTGTTCTGCTCTTCGTGATCTTCGTGTTCTGCTCTTCGCCAGCTCGTCCCCTTCGTGTTCTGCTCTTCGTGATCTTCGTGTTCTGCTCTTCGTCAGCTCGTCCCCTTCGTGTTCTGCTCTTCGTGATCTTTGTATTCTGCTCTATTCTACTCACACTCCTAGTGGCCGGGGCTTCCGGCTCTCCTTCCCTTGATCCCCTCTCTCTCTCGTTTCTCTTCCTCTCCCTGTTCTCTCTTTTCCTACCTGGTTGCACACTAACCGAATGCGACTTCTCCAGGGGGTAACCCCCCAACCTTTGATCTCCTTGAGTTCCCAAAGAAGCTCCCCGCCGCCTTTGGCCTTCTTCCATTAATGACCCCTCGTTACAAAGCCTATTAACCCTATGACTACTAATCCCGTGCCACCATTGCATTTAACAAAAGTGGGTGTCCCACTAACCAAGGAATATCTAAATCTAAACTTTGACCCCATGCCACATGGGTGTGCATGACCTCCAATAAGTGAGCTATTATGCTAAATTCAAGGATACTAAATCTAACTAATCCACCTAAAATGAACTCCCCTTGCTTGGGGTTAGGAATAATTTACCAAGTGATGGTGAGGGTTTTTTCCCACTTCTATTGGACCCTTTTTTTCTACTTTATAAGGGCTTTTTAAGCCTCCTTCTTTTTTCCTTCTCCTCACCATCATTCTTCTTCTCCTAATTTTTTTCCCATGGTTTCTTCACCGTGGCCAATTGCGGCCCTCGACTCGGTAGGAGGTAATTTCTTCCCCACCACTTTTACTTTTCTTTCCTTTCTATTGTTTTTGTTTTTTCCCTAACCTTCTCTTCATTTTTTCCTTCCTAATTATTTTTTCGTTAACTTAATAAAATCCGTGGTCGCCATAAAGTGGCTCCTATTTAAGGAATTAGTGAATGGAAAGGCCATTTAGCCATATTGATCAAAAATCATGGGTTAATCCTATTGGATTACCCACTTCAACTACTAGTTGAATATAACACAATTAATGTGCGGTCCAATCATCATCGGGAGCCGTTTTGGCGGCTCACATGGCCACGCCGATTAAAATGAATAAAGAAGAACAAGACAAGAATCGACTACGATCGGGAAACAAGCAACGGAAAAGGTTGCGTGTGCTTCGAAATCCTGTTAAATTGACTTTTAAAGGTTGGGAAGAAGTTCCGGAGCCATGGAGTTTCGAGGATTGCGCAAACTTCATCGAGTGGTGCCATATCAACAAGGCTTTCCCGGAGGAGTGAGACAATTATCACCGACGCTTTCCAAAGGCAAATTTATGGAAGTGCACCGTTGAGGCGTTCAAAAATCGGTGCATTGAAGTATACTTGGTCTTGTACGACATCCCTTATATCAAACGCAACGAAGTAAATCTCTTCCTTGCGCGAGGTGTCCATGCGGAGGTAAACTTGGGCAAGACGGTGGATTGGTCCACCTTGAAAGCCATGGCAGATAGCATAAGAGTTCCTTCTCCGGCGAATGGATTGATTCCAATGGGGACACGGAGGTATCTTGAAGGCGGATTGGGCAAATCGATGGCGAAGACTAAACCGGTCGACTCGTACGAGACCGATCCCTCAAACACGGATACAGACTCTGACGGATCCCACGTTCCAATCACAAGGAGCCAAAAGACACAAGCGCGCACCAAACGAAGGAGGGCGGAACAGACAGTTAACGTAGTCGTTAACAATACCGTTAATGAAGTTGGGGCTCAGGTACAATCCCCCGCGGTTGTTGATCGAACGTTAGAAGCCTCTACTGGTGCTATTTTTGCCAACACTATCCAAACCCTGCTGAACCAATTGGAAGGGAAGACAACAGAACTATTGTCATTGCGCGATGAGGTTCGCAAGTTGAGAGTTGACGTCAATGATAAAAACATTGTTATTGACTAGCAACGACGTGATATGGAGGAGCTCCGACTTGCCCTTCAAACTAGTATATAGACCACAGAAGATCGGAATCCACGACGGGAGGAAGAAGGGCTTGTACACGTGTCAATCCAAGACAATTCATTGTCGTTTGATGAGGCCCCTACCAATGCAGACAAAGCTATGGTCAACAAAGAAGAGGGTGCGGGGGGTCACGGCGGCAAAGAGCTCGCTAAAGCGCTTGAAGATAATTCAAGACTACAAAGTCGCTTGGATGTGTTGGTAGAACATTACTATCAATGGAAGTTGGCATGCGTCTTCACGGTCGATCGGTCCCGACAATTGGTGGCGGAATTCCAAAAAATCGACAACAACTATATCGAAAACAACCAAGAGAGGGTGTTTGGTTTGACATTGTGGGCCCTCGTAGATGATCTTTTCAAGATGGATGAAATGGCGATGGTGAAAACCGCTGGTGGGCAAACAACCATCGATTGGTCCCGTTACAAATGGGATTTCAAAAAGGAGGTTTCATCTACCCTCGATCATCGGGGCAAACCCATGTTATTGTGGCCACAACCTTCGAGCTTTGTATCCGACGGTACGACTTGCTCAATTTGTCTAAACCTATTTGGTCCAGAAGGTGGGATGCATCTAGGCACTTGTGAGCACTTGTACCATCCATTTTGCTTGATTAGCTTGATGATTGTACGCCGGCGGTGCTCATTGTGCAAGGCCCCTTTTCACGAGCGATTGTACGAACTTTTTGGATTAGTTCCATACATGCCCCCGCATTGGGAGTTCAATGTGACGAACGCTCATGATCAATCACATATGTGGGGAAAGGATTTGGTGTGGAGCTGGAAACTGAAGATGCACTCGTTGGATAAGATGCACCTCTCAAACGAGTGGGGTTGGGAAAGGGACCCGGAGCAGATTGTCCGGGTGTGCAAGAATTTGATCCCGTTAAAGGACAAATACGGTCAAGGAAAACGAAATTTCTTCTACCAATGCTTTAATGGCCATTGGGACGAGAACGGGGAGCAATTTTGTTTCGGACCTCATCCACGGCAATGGTTGTGGGCCGTTGATGGAGTTCGCATCACAGACGACAACGGGGATCGCATTTCTCACTGCGTTGACCAACCGGACCCGCAAGAACTAAGACAATTATCGGAATCATAGTGGAAAGAAATTTTCCGAAATGATGGAATCGACTTCTTGCTCGATGTGCACAGTCCAGGGACACGGCAAGCGCTCGACCAGCTCATGCAATCCCAAATCCTAAGGGCCGTGTTGGATGAAGATGGACCAGCGAGGACAACACGATCGGCGTCTTGTCGACTTGTATTGGGCTCAGATGAAGACCTCCCTATGCACGTAGGGGCACACGACAACGAGGCAGGGACGAGTGGCACTACTAATAGCCCGATGAATATTGACTAGGTATTTTTTGTTTTTGCGGTGCCAAGAGACAATTTTCTTACAATGCTTCATCTATTAGCGTTTAATGTATTTTTTCCACTTTCGTATTACATTATGGATACTGAAAAAATATATGAATAGTACTGTCTACATTCTACTTGATACTAGTGGTGTTAATCCGTGTGATTATGGATGTACTTAAGCCTCATAAGGATTTGTGCGTTTGTATAAAAAAAAATGGTGTGGACCAAGTTTTAAACCTCCAAACATTTTTAATCCCTAAAGGACCAAGGCATTTTTGCACCAAAAACACTTCAAAACTGCGAGGCTATAGTATAATGCCTAAGAATGGAGACAAAACCTTTTTATTTCTACATCTAACCGTAGGATCACAATAAATACTTCTTTGTTAATGTCCCCACAAAATTTCATAAGTTTTAACCACACGGATTGAAAGGCTTGCATAGCTCCCATGCTATTCACTGCTTGGTATCAAATTTTTGCACTAGATAAGGCCTAAATCCATTACTAATGGTAGTTTAGGATGATGTTAGTTCCTTATACACCAATTGTTAGATGTAGAAAAAGGGTGTACTTTATTCAAGTCAACAATGCTAGTAGTGGAAGCTAAAAAATGGGCAAGTAACGTTTTAGTTTTTAGATACTTGATATGTTTTAGATTGATGTATATTTATGGTCAATATGAAGGTCTACACCACATATTGTTGTGGAAAAAATCAAAAGTATAAAAAGTTAAAATCTCTAAGTTTTATGTGGTAAGACCTTTTTGTTTTTGGTACCTTGCCCGTTATATTTTTGGCAATATGTGAAAATCTTTGACTTGAGTTGAAGCGTTATTTTCCACTAAAGACAAGGAATTTTTTTTTTAATTTGGAAGGAAATAATTTTCTACACTCTTATGTTTGCTCCAAAACTAATAGGGAGCTAATAAAGGTGTTCCTTATTAGAGAGCATGCCGTCAAAGTACAAAAGTTGTACTTTCCATTTTGCGTTCCTCCCTAGAACTAGGGAAAGACATAATCTGCATGTTATTTTAAGTGCATTAGGATCTTGTCGGAACCAAAAATAAATCACCCTATATTTAATTGTGCACCCGCCTCATGGAGATGAGGAGTGCCTCGGCCAAGCAAGAGTGGCCTCAAACGCCTCCTTGGAAAATTTTGTTGGGACGAACCCCCCCCACAATTTACAAGCAAACGTCCCCGCCCTGCCCTGGTGGGGCGGAGACGTCTCCGCCCCATACCCGAGCAGGGGCGGGGACGTTTGCGCCCCATACCCGGGCAGGGTCAGGGACTTCTCCGCCCCTACCGAGGCAGGGGCGGGGACGTCTCCGCCCCTATCGGGGCAGGGGCGAAGATGTCTCCGCCCCCACCGGATTACTATTTTAATGGAGGGGGACCTCATTTGTCCCCACCTCGCATATTCCTATCCACCATCTCTTCATTGAGCTGGATGTGGGCGTTGTGCGAGGTCTCATTCATCCATCGACGCTAGAATTTTGCATTCACACTTGCACACCATGTTTTCATCCGGACAATTGGCCAAGGAGGAGCGTGACAAGACCCATGCAAGAGCGGGGAACGCCCATCAGAAGCGGTTGCACGTTCTTCGAAATCCCAAGAAGTTGGCTTTTTGAGGTTGGGAGGACGTAGTGGAGCCATGGAGTTTTGATGATTGCACGAACTACATCGAGTGGTGCCACATCGACAAGGTTCTCCCAGAGGCGCGACACAACTATCACCGGCGCTTCCACAAGGCAAACTTGAAACATTGCATCGACGAGGCGTTTAAAAACCGATGCATCGAAGTTTACCAAGTGTTGTATGACGTCCCATTCGTGAAACGCAATGAAGTAAATCTCTTCATTGCGCCAGCTGTTCATGCGGAGGTGAAGTTGGGCAAGATAGTGGATTGGTCCACTTTGAAGTCGATGCCGGGGAACGTAAAAATTCCTCGCCCTGAAAATGGAATAATTTCAATGGGATGGCGCAAGTATCCAGAAGGTGGATTGGGCAAGTTCATGACTGTGATGGACGACACACCTAGCTAGGATACTAACACGTCAAATTCAGATGATGACTCCGACGGAACCCACGTCCAAGTCGCGAGCGAAAAGGCACAAGCACGTGGTAGGCTGAGGAGGACCGAACGAGCCCTTGACCAACGTTACTATTGACTAGGAGTATTTAAAGGTTTAGGACGTAGCAAATCAACTTCGTGAACAATAATTTGCTCTAAACATTATATGGTTTTAAATATCCTTTTTGTTTGTAATGGTACAATTTATTTAGAGAACTTGCACATTACATTCTACTAGAGGCTTATACTATCCGTTATGGATGGGGACTTGCATAGCTCCCATGCTATCCACTACTTGGTTTATTTTTTTGCTTTAATGGTATGTGGTACATTCCTAATCTTTTGTGGGGCAATTGTGTTTAAATTATTTATTTTGAGAACTTGCACATTACATTCTACTAGGGGCTTATACTACGCGTTATGGATGGGGACTTGCATAGCTCCCATGCTATCCACTACTTGGTTTATTTTTTGGCTTTAATGGTATGTGGTACATTCCTAATCTTTTGTGGGGCAATTGTGCTTAAATTATTTATTTATAGAACTTGCACATTACATTCTACTAGAGGCTTATACTACCCATTATGGATGGGGACTTGCATAGCTCCCATGCTATCCACTACTTGGTTTATTTTTTGGCTTTAATGGTATGTGGTACATTCCTAATCTTTTGTGGGGCAATTGTATTTAAATTATTTATTTTGAGAACTTGCACATTACATTCTACTAGAGGCTTATACTACCCGTTATGGATGGGGACTTACATAGCTCCCATGCTATCCACTACTTGATCTAAAAGGGAGCTAATAAAGGTGTTCATTATTGGAGAGCATGCGGTCAAAGGACTAAAGTAGTACTTTCCCAAAAGCCTTCCTTCGTAGACATAACCTGCTTCTTATTTTAAGTGCGTCGCAATCTTGTCAGAACCAAAAATAAGGTACCCTATATTAAAACCTCCACCCTCCTCATGGAGAGGAGGAGCGCCTAAGCACCCAAAATGCCCCAAAGGCCTCCTTCTCCTGGGTTGGGGAGACGTCTCAGCCCCTGCCCAAGTAATGGCGGGGACAACTCCGCCCTGCCCTCGTAGGGCGGAGACGTCCCCGCCCTTGGCACTTCGGGTCCCACCCGTTCTTGGCTCGTGTATAAAAGGTTCGGAGAGGGCCGATTGTCCTCACGCTTGTCACCTTGGCCTCTATCCCTTGGACATCAATTCAGTTTGAGCTCCTTGCGAGTCTACTTGGGTGGCAGGCGGCACTAGTGTACGGCTGAGGTGATGTAAAAATTGGTTCAAGCAGTGCACCAGCGCTATCGGACCTCACATTTTCACCTGATTCTATACTATAACTAGCCCCGGATTTTGGCTTAGACGGGACTTGCACATTATTTGGCATAAGCCGTGAATGCAATGGGAAGTCAAAGGAAGCAAACAAAAGTATGGCAACCTTGGTACAATTTTGGTGACGATGGGGGCAAAGTGAGTTGTGTTTTCTGTAACTATATTTTTAGCTAGAAACGTGAGCGTGCGTTCGCTCACTTTGAATACGGCGCCAAGTTAGAGAGGTCGATTTGTCGTAGCCTACCTCGCTGTGTGCGAAGTTGATTTGCCAATTGTGGAAACATTGTTCCGCAACGAATGACGGGCGGGGACATGTATGCCGGAGATTCAGGCCCGAGTGGTCCATCGAGGGCACCAACTATTGACACTTCAAGCCAATCCGACGCTCAAAATAATGTCTACGTCTTACTTTCAAATGAAGTAGACGTCCCCGCCCCTCATGTAGGCGTCTCCGCCCCTGCATCATTGAGCGGATAGGCCTTAATGTCTGGAAGCAAAATCTGTTTATTACATTAAAAAGTTTCACGATAAAACAACAATTCCCTAATCTCATACATCCAAACGAAGTAATATCTTGTAGTTTTCTAGGAAACCTTTTTCTCTCCTAGCTTCTTCTATGATTTATCACAACTCTCTTGATTTTGCATACATATATGTAGTTACTTTTCTTGTCCTTTAATTATTCAAACGGCCCGATCTGCGCACTCCTTCGGTGGACGAGCCACCCATAACCGCATCTCGAAGGACGATATCATCATCATCTGGTGCCTCATCGCAATCTAGACGGTTGTCATCATCAGCTCCTTCACCGTTGTCATTTGAGTGTTCTGCATTGCTACCATCCGTAGTCCAAAAGCCCTCTATTTTAGAGTTGTCATTGCGAAGCTCTACGACTGTTTCACCATCGCAACGCGAGCGTCTGAATCTCTTTTGTCGATGTACATGATGATCATCGCCGTCGGAACTTATGGTTGGGCCGCTGGTAGTACGAATTTCTCGATTCGGAACAACTAACGCCGGAGTTGTTGAAGAGCGTCCTGGAACATACGTGTCCAAAAACGGTTGTACAACCACATTTGGATCTCGTGTCCCTATTCCAAGGAGGGGACGTCTACGATGCCTTGAGGAGGATGCTTCGCCGTTGTTTCTTCCTTCACGGCCTCTAGCCACTCCACGACCTCTAGACCCTCCACGAGCATTAGTCTTTGCACTCGGTTGTATATATTGACCCATTGGATGAAGAGGCATCCTTGTAGCGGCCAAAGGGGGTCTGCCATTTCTGGTAGTAGTAGCGGAAGTGTTTAGACCCATCCCCTCAACGCCTACACTTCGTTGAAAAGGTCCATATATGGCATTCGCCGTTCTAGGAGAAGAGAAATTCCGGGAAGGCAGCATTGGTACATTCTGGTCATTGATAACCGTAGGCAACACCACAACCGGAGATGGTTGTGGCTCAAGGTCCTCTGTGAATGCAAAAGCATCATCGGGGTCTACATATTCCGGGTCAAAACGCTTTCGCTCATTAACAACCCTTTCATTTCTTCGAGTCGTCTCTACAATTGTTGTGTTTACAACATTTACGTTAGAGTCTCCTTGAACGACTCCAGTGCTATGAAATGATGCACCCATTCCAATAGGGCTCTTTGGGCCATACCGATTTTCAACCGATGCTTGGTTGTTTTGAGTCGCAGTATTTACTGCATTCTCTCCCGCTCCGTTGTTGTTGCCATCTCCATTTCAACCACCATAGTCTGATGGGGAATTGTCCTCGTCGCGAACATTCCCGACATTGCCCCCCCCTGTTTCAGGCTCTTCAAGGTTAGTCACATTTGGGATGTCGCTTTCTGAGGAAGTAGACAAAGGTTGCACTTCATGAATGCCCTCATTTTGAGGAAGATGAGGCGAAGGACTACGAGGAGGACTTTGATTCCAAGGTCCCCAACGACCTTGAGCCAATTCTTCTTCCACATCGTCATCATCTCCGTAATAGTTTCTCGTTTCCTCAAGATGATTGGCGCCTTCCGCCCAAAGATTAGGGTGTCCACGGTACTCCAGCGGAGAGCGGGGAGCTGCCATATTGTGCTCCTCCTCTTCCTCGGCTATCAACACATCAAATTCACGATTAGGTTCACCCACCGGGACCGGCTCGAAGGCATCTGGGTTGGAATCCTCCGAGTTAATATTCGCATCCTACCATCGAAGGGGATCGGCCCGTGGTCTTTGTTGAAGGCATCGGCTATTGGTATAAATATACACCAATGACGTAGCCTTTTCTGCTACTAATCGATTTTGGCTCTTGTTGTGGACAAACGAGTACATACTCCTATTTCGTTTGCAAGAGCTAGCTGAATACGTAAGGGCTAGAATACGAACAACTATTTTAGACAATGCCTTGTCTGCAATCCTGGCCCACTATTGGTGGAGTTGAAGCTTTGTCTGGCGGATGTCAAATGCCTCGGTAGGGCCATATGGTCTTGTGCCCTCCTCGTACTGTGTTAACTCATATTGGACATCCTCATATGAGACTTCCAATACCTCCATCATTTTGCGAACAACCCGATTCAATGCTCTTTGTGCGATTCCGTCATCCCTAAGCGCCACATTATCCTTGAGGTACGGATTCAAAAGAGCCCCGGCGTAGTGAACATCGGTAAAAACCATTTGCCACCAGGCATCAAAAGATTGCTCAAGAGTGGATGCTATGTCAGCTCGTAGAGTAAAGGGTGACTCTCTCAAAGAGTACACGTGTTCTCGCAAATTATGCATCACGAGCCACGCACGACCCATGGTTGGTTCGCGGCCATCAAACACACGCAATGCCTTCAAAACATCCCCACTTATGTGCACGTCATTCTGACATCGTTGCCAAAAGGCCACATCTTCGATGGTGAGCACCATATTACGCGCTGCAGTTGCTGCTTGCTCTCCATTTGGATTCTTCTGTAGGGTTGCAAAGTAGTTTACAACACAGGGGTGGTCTTTCAACTGCTCCAACACTCCTTTGAGACTCACCAATTGATCCAACATAAGGAAATTACAAGCAAAGCGGGTTTCAGTGGGCACTACAGTATGCAGGTTTAGACTCAACTCACGAAGTGTCCCCATTGTCAAATGATGGTTTCTAATATATTTGCACAATTTCTTTGCCCTCTCTATTAAATATTTAAATTCTTGGACCTTCGCCCAATCTTCCAACATCAGATCCAATGCATGTGCCATGCACCCCGGCTTGTGAATGTGCGGGTATGTGAGAATAATATCATCCATCGCTCCAAGCATGTTGGGAGCATTGTCTGTACAAATCTGTGTCACATTCTTGGAACCCACCTTCTCAATGTAAACTTTCACTCGGTCCGCTATGTATTGCATGGACTTCTTCTCACCACTAGTGTCCATGCTCCCCAAGAATATGTCACCAGTGGGGCATGACATCATTAAATTCATGAGGGGCCTCCGATGGACATCATCCCAACCATCCGTGCATATCGACACCCCATAATTCTTGATTGCAAAACCAACTTTGGCTTCAATCTCTTTCTCAATTTGCAACCTCTTAGCTTCAATCAATCTAGTCCTCAACTGGTGATATGTAGGAGGAGTGTACTCAAACTTTGCCACAGATGTCGCCCTCACTGCATCAATGAACGCTTGATTTCGCGCCACATTAAAAGGCACATACGCTTGATAGAAATAAGTCGCCCACTTCTCATCAAGTTCCTTCCTCTTTGCAATGTTAAAAGCATCAAGCATCCACTGTTGATGTAGTTGCCCAGATCTAGTGGAATTCGAGGCGGTAAGACCACCCGACACATATTCGCGGTCGATTCCTTCAGAGAGATTAGGCACTCCATCCTGAGGCCCACTTATTACCCCACCCGCCACATTATTTTGAGCGTCGGATTGGCTTGAAGTGTCAATAGTTGGTGCCCTCGATGGACCACTCGGGCCTGAATCTCCGCCATACATGTCCCCGCCCGTCATTCGTTGCGGAACAATGTTTCCACAATTGGCAAATCAACATCACACATATGGAGGTAGGCTACGACAAATCGACCCTCTGACTTGGCGCCATATCCAAAGTGAACGAACGCACGCTCACGTTTCTAGCTAAAAGTATAGTTACAGAAAACACAACTCACTTTGCCCCCGTTGTCAACAAAATTGTACCAAGGTTCCCATTCTTTTATTTGCTTGCTTTGACTTTCTATTGCGTTCTTGGCCTATGCCAAATAATGTGCAAGTCCCGTCTAAGCCAGAATACGGGGCTAGTTATAATATAGAATTGGATGAAAATATGAGGTTTGATAGCGCTGGTGCACTACGTGCATCAATTTTTACATCACCTCGGCCGCACACCAGTACCACACACTAGCGCCGCCTGCCACCGAAATAGACTCGCAAGGAGCTCAAACTGAATTGAGGTCCAAGGGAAAGAGGCCAAGGTGCCAAGCGTGAGGACAAACGGCCCTCCCCGATCCTTTTATACACAAGCCAAGAACGGGTGGGACCTGACGCGCCAAGGGCGGGGACGTCTCCGCCCCACCACGGCAGGGCGGAGACGTCCCCGCCCTTACCCCGTAAAGGGGCAAGGACGTCTCCCCAACCCAGGATAAGGAGGCCTTTGGGGCATTTTGGGTGCTTAGGCACGCCTCCTCTCCATTAGGAGGGTGGAGGTTTTAATATAGGGTGCCTTATTTTTGGTTTCCACAAGATTGCGACGCATTTAAAATAATAACAGATTATATCTATGTAGGAAGGCTAAATAGAAAATACTATTGTTGTACTTTGATGGCACGCTCCCCAATAATGAACACCTTTATTAGCTCCCTTTTAGATCAAGTAGTAAATAGCTTGTGAGCTATGCAAGTCCCCATCCCATTTCCCTTACCCAATCCCACTCGTTTGAGAGATGCATCTTACCCAAGGAGTGCATCTTCTGTTTCCATCTCCACACCAAATCTTTTCCCCACATATGTGATTGATCATGAGCGTTTGTCACATTGAACTCCCAATGCGGGGGCATGTATGGAACTAATCCAAAAAGTTCGTACAATCGCTCGTGAAAAGGGGCCTTGCACAATGAGCACCGCCGGCGTACAATCATCAAGCTAATCAAGCAAAATGGATGGTACAAGTGCTCACAAGTGCCTAGATGCATCCCACCTTCTGGACCAAATAGGTTTAGACAAATTGAGCAAGTCGTACCGTCGGATACAAAGCTCGAAGGTTGTGGCCACAATAACATGGGTTTGCCCCGATGATCGAGGGTAGATGAAACCTCCTTTTTGAAATCCCATTTGTAACGGGACCAATCGATGGTTGTTTGCCCACCAGCGGTTTTCACCATCGCCATTTCATCCATCTTGAAAAGATCATCTACGAGGGCCCACAATGTCAAACCAAACACCCTCTCTTGGTTGTTTTCGATATAGTTGTTGTCGATTTTTTGGAATTCCGCCACCAATTGTCGGGACCGATCGACCGTGAAGACGCATGCCAACTTCCATTGATAGTAATGTTCTACCAACACATCCAAGCGACTTTGTAGTCTTGAATTATCTTCAAGCGCTTTAGCGAGCTCTTTGCCGCCGTGACCCCCCGCACCCTCTTCTTTGTTGACCATAGCTTTGTCTGCATTGATAGGGGCCTCATCAAACGACAATGAATTGTCTTGGATTGACACGTGTACAAGCCCTTCTTCCTCCCGTCGTGGATTCCAATCTTTTGTGGTCATTGTACTAGCTTGTAGGACAAGTCGGAGTTCCTCCATATCACGTCGTTGCTGGTCAATAACAATGTTTTTATCATTGACTTCAACTCTCAACTTGCGAACCTCATCGCGCAAAGACAATAGTTCGGTTATCTTCCCTTCCAATTAGTTCAACAAGGTTTGGATAGTGCTGGCAAAAATAGCACCAGTAGAGGCTTCTAACGTTTGATCAACAAACGCGGGGGATTGTACCTGAGCCCCAACTTCATTAATGGTATCGTTAACGACTATGTTAACCGTCTGTTCCGCCTTCCTTCGTTTGGTACGCGCTTGTGTCCTTAGGCTCCTTGTGATTGGAACGTGGGATCCGTCAGAGTCTGTATCCGTGTTTGAGGGATTGGTCTCGTACGTGTCGACCGGTTCAGTCTTCGCCATCGATTTGCCCAATCCGCCTTCTGGATACCTCCGTGTCCCCATTGGAATCAATCCATTCACTAGAGAAGGAACTCTTATGCTATCTCCCATGCCTTTCAAGGTGGACCAATCCACCCTCTTGCCCAACATTATCTCGGCGTGGACTCTTCGCGCAAGGAAGAGCTTTACTTCATTGCGTTTGATAGAAGGGATGTCGCACAAGACCTGGTATACTTCAATGCACCGATTTTTAAACGCCTCAACGGTGCACTTCCATAAATTTGCCTTGTGAAAGCGTCGGTGATAATTGTGTCACTCCTCCGGGAAAGCCTTGTCGATATGGCACCACTCGATGAAGTTTGCGCAATCCTCGAAACTCCATGGCTCCGGAACTTCTTCCCAACCTTTAAAAGTCAATTTAACAGGATTTCGAAGCACATGCAACCTTTTCCGCTGTTTGTTTCCCGATCGTAGTCGACTCTTGTCTTGTTTTTCTTTATTCATTATAACCGGCGTGGCCATGGGTGGGAAAAATCTGAATAATGTATGTGATGCGAATGGATGAAGTCCTCACACGACGCCTACAACCAACTCAATTAAGAGGTGGATAACGAGGGAGTATGTGAGGCGGGAACAATTAGGGGTGTGCACGATATTATATAGCCGATAGACGAAGCACTGGTCTAGGGTCCCCAGGCAGGGGCGCGGACGTCTCCGCTCCACCCCGAGCAGGGGTGGAGACGTCCAAGGTCTGCCCAGGAAGGGCGGGGACGTCTTTGAAGAAAGAACTCTACACCATATTAATAGGGGACATTTTGTCCTTATTCTCTTCCAAGTCCACTCCCTAGGCCTCACGTGTCAGTTTGCTTTGCGGCCTGAAAGTGAGTTTGGTGGGTGATCGGGCTTAGCCCATTTATTGTACCCAGACTCTTTGCGGTTTTTTTAAAAACCATCAACTTGGAATTTTGACCACGGTAGGGAGTTGACTATCACATATGGCGAGAGAAGGAAGTAGGTCGATGGAGAAGCGCCCAGTATTTATGGATTTAGATGATGTTGATGAGACGGTGCTTCCGTCCACCAACATGGAGTTGACTTTGGGATCATTGAATCCGTCGTCATCGAGCGGGAAGAGGCGGAAGAAGTCACCAAATCAGGACATGCCCCCTCACGAATACATGGTTGAATGTAGAGGGAATGTCGTCGAGTTTTACAACCACCGAACGAGAGGGGCGTTGATGAGGAGCTATTTGAACCACTACTAAGAGGGATACCACAAGTTGAACGGTTGACATGCGACACGAATTAATGTCAAACCTTGATAAATCTGAGAAATTTAATAATTTCTCAGATTATTGGTTGCATTCGAGTGGTTGGACACACAAGTGACCGCACTGACCACCAATATCGTTGCGAACTGGTGTTACGTCACAACGAAGAAGGAGGATGAAAGCACCTGGAACCTAGAAGAGCGCGCACTAGTAGCAAAGATGAGGATGATCCAGGGCTTTGTTCAACAGTACTTTTCTTCCCGTAAGAAGAAACTAGCTCCTTGGAAAGCGACTATTGAGGAGCAAATTTTGGCTCACTGCGTTGGTGGAACTTTCAAGTGGCTTGAAAGTTGCGCTAAAGTGATTCCAATGCTAGTACAGAAAGCGGTGGGTACGGAAGGTGATGATAACCAAATTGGAAAACATTCCAAGTTGGATTTACTTCGCCGGAAAGACTCTGACCAACACCAACGAGAGTGAGAAGCGCCAAAACATCATCAACGAGGCTGGAGGGTGTCCGGTAGTGCATCCAGGGATCATTAGACTTGTGTACATCCACTCAAAAACTATGGAAGGGTACACGCTCTGGTGGAATGGGGGATCTCTCCAGAGTTATTGGTCCAAGTTGACTTGAAAGTCGATGAAGCATTGCCGTTTGAACGGATTGAGATGCATCCGAATACCGGGTTGTCAATCCAAGAGCTTCGGTGGGTAAAAACTTACCGCCAAGATCGAGTGAACCTCGCGCTATCATTGCTTGTCATTGTGGGAAAATGCCACGACGCAAATTATATACACAATGACATCTCTCCATCGAATGTTTTGCTCCACTTTGATGAGTGGAAACCCGATACGGTGTACATCGGAATTTGCGATTAGGGGCTTTCTAGTCGGGTTGTGGAGAATGAGCCATTAAGGTATGGTTTTGAATTCAAGGAGCAGGTTCAACAAGAGAGAGAGGGGCGACGGTTTGTGGCACCAGAACTGTTCTATGTTTTTGGGCCGCGGGACTCCACCAACTCGCTTGAAGTCATGCAACGGTCACACCTCTACACCAAGGGAGCAGATGCATTTGCGGTGGATTGGATTTGTGAAAAAATTTGGAAAGAAGATTGGGACACTTCGTATTTCACCACCAAAAATACGGAGCAGTATGTAAACCAGAAGCTGAAATTTACAGCGTTGCAAAAACAATTGCTCGAAGATCAGTCTTCTGTGCCAGATGTTTTAGACACATTAATGAAACCCCCCCACAACTGGACTATGCCTCTATGTTGTTACCGACAATAGTTTTTTGTTAATTAGCTGCATTAGTTTCGCATGTGGTGGTTAAATAGGCAATACGGCATCTTCGGAGAAGAATATGTGTACTTGGCAATTGCCATACGTTATATTTTAATCAAAATTGGATACGTCCAAATCTTAAATTTTCAATCCAAGATTTGCATTTGTTCAAGCACAAATAATTATTGATACACTAATGATACACTAAATGTGCACAAGTGCAAGAAATAAATTTATTATTTTTACAGAAATTGATACATAGTGTAGTAAATGGCATTTAGTGTCCGGTTATGTCACTACACTAAGTGCCTCATTTGCAATTGGTGTATGGGTTCACATTTAGTGTATTCTACAGTAAACATAAATTTTAGTTTACCAACATAGTGTTAATAGTTAAACACTATTAACTAACTCATGAAGGGCGGAGACGTCCCTGCCCCTTTATGGGCAGGGGCGGGGACATCTCCGTGTGAGCCGCAAAACCGGCCCACGAGGTTGAATGGACCGCGCATCGCGTCCATAAGGGTTAACTAGTAGTGAAAATGGGTTATCCCATTGGTTAGTTCTTGGTTTTCGATTGGATTGACCAATTAAGCCTTCCGTGCACTAAATCATCAGTGGGAGCCACATTGTGGTAACCGGAAGTTTTAGGAAGATAACCAAAAAATAAAGAAAAAAAATTAAAAGAATAGAAGAAAACAAAAAGAAAAAAAAATAAGAAAAGATGGAGAAAACCAAAACAATAGGAAGGAGGGAAAAATGGTGAGAAGGAGAAAAGAAGGAAGAAGGAAAAAATCAAAGAGCCTCAAAGGAAAGGGAAGAGGAAAAAATAGTTTAAGGGACCCAAAGGCTTGGGGAAAAAACCCTCACCATCATTTGGCAAATTAGCCATAACCCAAAACAAGGGGAATTCAATCTAGGCTAATTAGGTAGTATTTGCATCGTTGAAATTAGTTTAGAGGCTCACTTATTGAGATCATGCACACACATGTGGCATGGAGTCAAAGGTTAGATTTAGATATTCCTTGGTTAGTGGGACACCCACTTGTGTTAAATGCAAGGGTGGCTAGTGAATTATTGCTTTTTAGTTACTAGTTGTTTAGTGTGACCATTAAGTGCCCACCCAAATTGGCGGCTGTGAACGACAAAGGGAACGACCTTGGGAACGAAGTAGGGAGCAAGGGCCTTGGGGTTACCCCCTTGGAGGTCGTTCATTCGAACCGTGGGAGTTAAGAAATTGGTCGAGAGAGAGCTAGGAAATGAAGGTTGTGTGAGAGTTAGGAACCGAGAGGTGTGTGGAGAGAGAGAAGAGGTAGGCCTCGGTGTTTCCCCTCGTGTGGGCTAGAGTTTTGAATCAATGATCACGAAAATTTGAGCGTAGACAGATCAGAGCGTCGGCTTCCCAACGAGCCCAAGAGCGTGCGATTTGGAGCTGCGACGACGAAGATACAAGCCGTGGAGCGAGGGCGACCAGCTGGAAGATCGGCGGCGGATCCCATAGGTCCTCGGTCTTTCCCTCTTCAGTCACGGAGTACTGCTCCAATCAAGTTGATTTTTCGGGTGGAGAGAGATCAGAGCGTTGGCTTTCCAACAAGCCCAAGAGCGTGCGATTTGGAGCTGTGACGACAAAGATACGAGCCGTGGAGCGAGGGCGACCAGCTGGAAGATCGGCGGCGGATCTCACACGGACTCGGTAATTCCCTTCTCAGTCACGGAGTATTGCTCCAATCGAGTTAAGATTTTAGGTGTAGATAGATCGAAGCGTTGGCTTTCCAACAAGCCCAAGAGCGTGCGGTTTGGAGCTGCGAAGACGAAGATACGAGCCGCGGAGCAAGGGCAACCAGCGGATCTCAACGGCCTCGGTTTTTTCCTTGTCAGTCACGGAGTTTTGCTCCAATCGAGTTAAGATTTTAGGAGTAGATAGATTAGAAAGTTGGCTTTCCAACAAGCTCAAGAACACGTGGATCGGAGCTGTGACGACGAAGATACGGGCGGCGGAGTGAGGACGACCAGCTGGAGGATCGATCGGTGGCGGATCTCATACGGCCTCAGGTTTCCCTCGTTAGTAGCGGAGTTCTTGTCCAAGCAGGCTAAGATTTTAGGAGTAGATAGATTAGAAAGTTGGCTTTCTAACAAGCTCAAGAACGCGCGGATCGGAGCTGTGACGACGAAGTTACGGGCTGCGGAGTGAAGAGCACCAACAAGAGGAGCAAGATCACGAGCTGAACAAGAGGAGCAAGATCACAAGCTGAACAAGAGGAGCAAGATCACGAGCTGAACAAGGGGAGCAAGATCACGAGCTGAACAAGAGGAGCAAGATCACGAGCTGAACAAGAGGAGGAAGATTACGAGCTGACCAAGCAAGTCGAAGGCTAAGGATGGAGGGTGAACCGAATTAAATCAGGGAGCCCCTTTCTTTTCTCCCTCGAACCTCTTCAATTCCATGTGTATGACTTGAACCCTAATTTTCTAAATACAAAAACCACGCGGAAGCGCTGCCAGTTTTTTGGTAGAATTAGGGTTTGCTATATATTCAACTAAATAACCGATTAGAGCGCCATTAGTAAGTGAACACAGCTGGAGGCTCACTCTTAGTAAGGTTGGGGTGGATTCTTGTGTGAATGAATGTGATACATGCGTAGGAATGTGGTGCATGATCTTGAATAAAGTCATATGTTGAAGGTGCACTGCTGGTCGCTGGCTGGGAGGTCCAGGGTCGAGTCAAATGATCAATTGAATGCTGCCATCATGTTAAGCACAAAAAACTAATAAGAATAAAAAAAACAAACATACAAAACGGAGTTATAGTCAAGAAGATAAAAGGAATATAAGTTCAGGGTTAAAACAAGAAGCCTGTCTACTGTCGCAGCTGCCCGGTTCACACCTAAGCCTGGAATGGGTCATGGAAGGTCTAATCAAGTACACAAGGCGAAACTGAACCTAATAGAGCTTTAAAACATTGGAAACGGAACTTTGAGGCGGAATTTACGGTTGTCTAAAGGTTGGATTCAACCTAAGGCTGAATTCAGCCATCACATCACTAATTATCAATGAACCCCCTTAAGTGACCACGCCTTGGATCATCATGCTTGTATGAATGGTCAAAGTATGTTTGCACAAGGGGCTGCATCCCATATGTAGGTCTTGTGTTCAAGATAAGCCACTCCATTAGGGGGCGGTTTATTTGGCTCACACTCCGCCCTACCTCTCTCTTGCCATTAGTCCCCGATCCTACTCAAACATGACCCTCTCCTACGTGGCAGCGATGTCGTGCCAGCATGGCTGCCACGTCGCATGTTATTTACCTGGCAGGTAAGTCAACCCTCAGTTGACTGTAACGGACGGGCGAATCGGACGGACGGGCCTACCAGACGTCCATCCCGTATAACAACCCTGCTCATAACACCATATTCATTATATTGGGAGATTGGGAGCCTCCTCAAATATTGTATGAAATTTGAGTTGACCTAGATATGCAAATGTTTAGTGAATTTACAAAATGAAATTTGTCCTATATGTACAATATGGGTACATATTCAGCTCGAGTCGAGCTGAATGTGCACAGACAATTTTTATTGGGAAAACCATTCCTACCTTTCGAAGTCCTGGAAATTTTCCATTATAATGAATATGGTGTTTCATCTTCAACTTCTTGCTAAATATTAACAGAGTTTATAAGAAAACAAGAATCTAGTCGAAGAAGCCAACCGCAACAAAGAAGAACTTCAAAAATTACGCGCTATACTCCAAGAAAAGGACAATCAAATCCAAGAATACGCAAAGTTGGTGTTTACTTTAAAGTCGTAGAATTTGATAGCAATGGAAGTAGTGCCATGAATGATAAACGGGCAATTTTGTAACATTTTGAAATCATAGACCTTGTGAATTTTGTAAATTGCACTTCATTTGTAAATGGCTTGAGTTCGAAACAATATTGTTTATCTCTGATGTTAATCAAGTTTGTATGGTTCAGCATGGTTTATAATTTGGCTAGATGTAATAAAGTGAATGTTCTATACAGACTTGTATACGTTTAAATTATATATTTGATGAATGTGTTATGATCTTCCATGATTGTACAACTTCATGCACCCGAGTCAATAAATTAAATTCACTTTTGTCTAATATTTGATTACCGACTACTATAGTCTATAGTATCATCGAGAATTTTTCTGTAGTGGAATTTATATCATGTGTTGAAGAATAATACTTAAATTTTTGTCTCAAACATGTAAATCATAAGACTAAACAATAAAAATCATGTTACTTTCTTGCATCATAAATGATTTGGGATGTAACAAAATCCCCAGTATTAATGCAACATTATTATTCTTGGTTGAATTATATGTAACTAATTGCAACGGCCTTCCAAATGATAAGAGATTATCCATATTATATCTTATTATGAATATAAGTTTGCGGAAAAAATCATTGAGAATGCTAATTGAAGGTACTAAGTCTCCCCAAAATTCATTAAGTAAGCATAAGTATTGTCTGCCTAAGTAAGTATAAGTATTGTATAAGTAAGTATAAGTATTAAGTATTGTATGTGAAAGTATAAGTATTGTATAACTATAAATTCAAGGCACTAGGTTATAAGTAAGTAGAAGTATTGTATGTCAAATTCAAGGCACAAGTTCAAGGCACACCCCTCGCGCGTACGCGCGCCTCTTGGTCGTATGCGCCCGCCATAGGTCACTAATTTACTATAATTATGAGATTTCAAAGTTACCGGCCCCACTTCCTAGGCACTTTGGCCTGCAACTGCCACGTGGCGGCTGCTTGCTTGGCACTTTTGGGAAGTTTTTTACGGTGTCTATTGACATCTTGGTATTTCGCCACCTTCGTATTCCTCCACCTCGACACCATGGATTCTGGACAACCATCTACCACTAGCAGTCCCCACGGAAAACAACAACGTGATTTTCATCACGCATGCTCAAAGCAGAAGAAGGGCCTTCACGTGTTGATGGATGAGAAGATGAAGGCATTTTCTGGTTGGGAGGCAGTTCCAACTCCATGGACATTTGCACAATGTGCAAAATACATTGGATGGTGTCATTTATGGCACCTCTAGCCATACCTGCGGTATTCTCTAATGCAACGTACAAATAGGGCCAACTTGGGGTACTGCACCAATGAGTTCTTCAAGGAGCGTTGTATCCAAGCGTACCAGCACATTTATGACGAGGCAAAATTGCGCCGCAGCCCGGTAAATATTTCAATTTCACGAATGGTTTACGCGGAGGTGGTACTTGGCGTACCGGTTGATTGGAGGACAATGGAAATCCAAACACACTCCAAGATGGCGCCTGTCATTGCATTAACAATACCGTTTGTGCGGAAGTTTCCAGAAGAAGGTCTCAGGAAAATCATGGAAGTTGAACCTTCGAATCAAAAAATCGAGTGGTCCGCGTCTTCATCATCCGACTCGGATACTGGATGTCATCAGTCTGTGCGCACGCTTCAAGAATTGTCCATCATATCAGCGCCGAACCCTAAACCGTCGGTTTCACAACAAGACGAAGATGCCACGAAGACGGATGCAGTACCTGAGGAGGACGTGGATAATAAAAAAAAGTCTACGGAGGGTGACTGGGTGAGTCGTGACGATTATCTTCGAGTTGTGAAGCGACTAAATGAAAGCTTCAACGTAATTGAGGATCTAGGAGAAGATCTCGATGAGAAGGATAATGAAGTTGCGAAATGTCTTGAAGAAATTCAAGACTTGAAGGCACAAGTTCGGGAGAAAGACAATCTTCTTTCATTTTTTACTGGCTATAGTGGAGTTTAGAACTACATTAGTGCTAGAAATGTACATAGAGCAATGTTGAATTGTTTTGGAACAAGAGCTTTCTACAATTTTGTAACTGCCATTTAATATTGAGCGATATTTTGTATATTTAATAAAACCTTGTAAATTGAGTGCCATCATGAATATTTAGTGGATTTTTACGAGATGTTTTACATATCAAAATGTTAAGTGTTACAATGTTTCAATATATCGTCGAATTAGTGCACGCGCCCCAACATTGTGCGCGCCCGGCCCTAGAGCATACGCGCACGGCCCCACAGCGTGCGCGCTCGGCTGGAAGCGTGCGCGTTTGGCCCACAGCGTGCGCGCCTGGCCAACAGCGTGCGCGCCTGGCCAACAGCGTGCGCGCCTGGCCATATAGAGTATGGGTCCGGCCCCCCTTGTGCGCGCCCAGCCCCAAATGCTTTTGCTCCAGCTCTATATATTAGAACCATATGCAATGTGTTTGAGTCACCTTACATCCTTGGCTTCGTGTCCTGGAACTCATTATTGGACTCCTTGCATAAATCTACAAGTTTGTAAGTGACCTTTGGGTCTTCGTTTTTTATGCACACACAATTTCCTATTACTTTTGGTGAATTCACTTTGGCACAACATTGCGCGCCAATTTTATTGTGATTTCGTCTCAACAAAGGCTCAAATGAAGGAGTAGGCCCCATGGTATACATTTAACAAGTAGGATCAAGTGACATGTGTTTGGTGCAATTACACGTTTGCATACAAAGGTGGGAGGTGCATGTCACACTATGGGTATCCACAATGGACGAAGACTTCGTGCACTCAGGCCCGAGCAGCTGTTAAGGCCCGTTTTAAAAGATGCGGGAATATTATTCCTACTAGGATGACTGAGGCGGAGATCGTTGGCCTTCCTAGTGCACCAGCAACATGTTCCACTAAACCTTGTTCTAGCTAATCCATCCAACAAGGTAGTTTCTTGGAAACTCGAAATGAGGAGAACACGTAGTCCACGAATCCTCTAAGCCAAGCAGCATCATCAACATGAAGATCTGTACGACAACGGAGCTTTCCAGAGGCTTACCAAATAGAAAAACGAAAAGAGTTGGACGAATTATGGGCACAAGTTCTTTATGAAGCAAACGTTGCATTCCACGTGGTTAGACATCCGGCCTTCATCAAGGCCACCCTCGCAACGTCAAAGGCGGGTTTCGATTATACACCGCCATCGTACAATGCCATGAGGACGACATACATTGAGTCTCTAAACAAAAGGTGAAAGACCTTGTGCACAAGAAGACCGGCTTAGATATTGCAAAGTATGGCGCAACAATATGCTTGGACGGGTGGGACAATGTTACACGTCGCCCTATCATGAATATCATGCTCGTATGTCCAATGGGTAATATCTTCTTGGGGTCTATAGACACCACAGGTATGAAAAAATCTACGGCATATATAGGGGACCAATTGGAAAGTTTAATCCATAAGGCTGGACAATTGAATGTGGTCCAAGTGTGCACCGATAATGCTTCAAACATGTTGGGGGCAATGAAGAAGGTCAACGATGAGTACCCGCACATATATACTCAAGGATGTTGTGCATATATTTTGGACCTCCTCCTCGAGGACTGGGGGAAGGAAGACATATTTTCAGACCTCGTCCAGAAGGCGAAATAGATTGCATTGTATATCTGGAACCACCATGAGCCCATGGCCCTTTTTTGTTGATTTTCGCCAAAATTGTCTCTGTTGTGGCCAGCAGCAACAAGGTTTGCATACAATTACATAATGATCCATCGTCTGTTGGAAGTGAAGAATGCCCTGGAGATGGTTGTGATAGACCCTGCATGGATATCCTACGTATCCTCTCTTTTCGATAGGCAAAACGGGCACCGTGCCCATGCGAAGGCATCGCAGGTGCGAGCCACCGTTCTAGACGAGACTTTCTGGCATGGGTGCACTAACTATGAATTTGTAGTGGCACCAGAAGTAAAGGCATTGCGGACTTTTGATGGTGACACTCCGGCAATGGGAATTTCTTGGGTGACCATGGAGAAGCTAAAGGAGCACGTGTTCAAGCTGCGCAATGCGCTGTTCAACATGCTTGACGAAATTGCAACTTGCCTCGAAGGATCATTTCTTTCCGCTGGGAGATGATGACAACAGATCTCCATTATGCAGGGGCTTTATTGAATCTTTATCTAGCCAATAACTTGCAAATTCAAAACAATGGTGAGGCCAAAAGGGCCCTAAACAAGGTTGTTATGACGCTCTATGGTCCACTCGGAGTGTCTTTTTTAGCAGTAATGCTCAAAATCACGGAGTATGAAGAATTGCGAGGCCCATATTCACCATTGGAAGCTGGAGAAATTGAAAACAACAACTTGTTGTCACACCAATGGTGGAACTGCGTGGGCAGGCAATCATTGCCTATCATTGCGAAGCGTATACTAGCACAAACCTGCTCGGCCTCGTCATGTGAGCGTAATTGGAGCATGTATTCGTTCGTGCATAGTAAGAGCCGAAATCGCTTGGGAGTGCAGAAAGCGGAAGATTTGGTTTACATCTACACGAATAGTCGATTGCTCCGAGAACGTGCTCGACCGGACCCGTTTTGATGGTATGAGGAGAATGTGCATTCGGAGGAGTCTAATCCAGATGGGGGACTTCCTTCAAACACAAAGGATGAGGGCTTGGAGTTGGATGATGAGGGTTACAATTGGATGGGCGGCTATTGGGAAAACCTTGCCGGTGACAACAATCCCGTGTCTGATCATAGCCCACCTAGGGACAACTCTGCGAACAATGAGCACGGTGGAGATGCACTACATGATCATTTTCACACCGTCCACCATGACCCAGTGGATCCTTTTGTTTTTGATGATGTCAATGCAGCGGCAGTCCATACTGTAGTAGAATTATTGGGTGAAGACCGTGCCCAAGAAGCTAGGGCAGAGGAAGATGGATCATCATTGGGGGGCAATCTTGATGGAGATGACAACATCTCGGAGAATCAGTCTCCCAACTCAAACGGCTCTAGCGCCTCAAGCCCTTCTAGTGGCGATGGCCCTGAACTCGACGGTCATGGCATTGGCATTGCAGCGCACAATACATTTCATCACGATGGAAACGAAGTAAGCAGTGGTGGAAACGATAATGAATCCTATGAGCCAATGGCCACCACGGGGTCCATTGAAGTTGTGATAAGCAATGCGGTTTTGCCTCAAGCAATAGAACCGGACTCAGAAGAAGACATGCCACTCCAAGATTTGTTTCGACGGCCACGTGCTCAAAGTAGCGCATCGATCGGAAGAACTCTTTCACGTGTAAAGAAAAAGACCTCTTCAACAATAGTTCGGCCACCCGTCCATCGTAGCGCACTCGACCCAAATGGTGGTGTGGAGCGCGCGATACTAACCTCACAACTTCCCTCCACGAGGGTTGGGTCCTCTACTATGAGCAGCCATTTAGAGACATGAAGGGGCGAGAACAATGGTACTCTCCCTTTCTTCACGGGACCTTGGCGAAGCGGAACCTCAGAGAGAGTCATTGGGGCCAAAGGCAACCGCTCCAAAAACATGGATGGAGTAACAGACGAAAGGAAGAATATCCGAGTAAAACGAATTGTGAACGCCGCATCAACTACTGGAGCCGAGCTACAATTACGAAACTTGGCCTCAGAGATTGACGAGTACGTGGCACCAGTCTTGGAAAATTCAACGGAGAACTTCTCATCGTCGGGCGATGATGTAGATGATGAGGATTGCGATGAGGTACCTGGCGACAATACGGTGGTGCTTCGCGGGCTCTCTCTTCCCCAAAATGTTCGCCGATCAAAACGGAAGCGGAAACACAATGAAGAATCCTCAAGCTCAGATGATTAAAAGATGACGGACACGAGGGTACTACAAGTTAAAAGTGTCTTGAGTGGTGTGGTGATAGCATGGTACAATAGTACCGCAGTTTTAAAATATGTACTTGGTGTTGACAGTGCCCATTCATGAAAGCACCACATTGAAATAAATAATTTTAATGTTAGAGCACCCTGGTACAATTGAGGCGCAAACGCATTGTTCAAACGCGCGCGCCCGGCTGCTAACCGCACGCGCCCGATAGGCAGGTGCGGGGGCGACCCACAATGGTACACGTCAAACCCGTAACGCTGTGCGCCCGGCCCTAAACCGCGCTCGCTCGATAGGCAGGTGCGCGCGCGACCTACAAAGGTACGCGCCAGGCCCGTGACGGTGCGCGCCCGGTCCTTACGGTACGCGCCCGACCTTGACGGTACGCGCTAGGCCCTGATATGCTCGCGCCCGACCTTGAGGGGTACATGCCCGACCCTATATATACGCGCCTGACCCTAAATCGTACGCGCCCGGCCCTACATGAAGGCGCTCGGCCCAGATTGGTACGCGCCCGGCCCTAATTGCACCGCACGTGGTCAGAAGGCACGCGCCTGCCCCTTGATGTGACGTAGAAAGCCGTCTAACGTGTCGTGCACACGTGTTTTATCAGGGGGTAAGTTGAAAATTTGATTTAGGGTTTGTACTTTTTTATTACACGCGACTGTCCGCCAAAAAGTGTTGTTCGTCTTGTCCGTCCGTCCTACTGTCCGTCCGTCCGCTGTCTTTGGGCCCCTGTCCGTCTATATAGACAACCCTGTACACATGTTGGTAGATTTGGAATATTATTTTTTGTGTGGATCTTTTGGACTTGAAATTATTTACTCATATAATCAACATAGAGAGGGTCTCATGCTAAACATTCCACGGGAAAAAAATACTCTTTAAATCCTTGGAAGGGTGTCAAATTTGGCATCTCTGAAACTTTTCTCATAGCCACACATGTTAATAAATTTTGAATATCTTTTTTTGAATTCATCTTTTGGACTTGAAATTTGGCATACATGTCAACATAGAAATGATCTTGTGCCAAATATTTTATGGTAAATTGACAAATTTTTAGCCTTCAAGGTGTCAAAAATAGTAGCAGTGTAGTGCTGAAACGTATCAAGGGTGGACGAATGAGTCTTGTCTAGTACTATATGGTAGGGTGACACCCAAATTGGCGTTTTTGCAATTTCAACGATAGATTCCACACTGCTGAAAACTTTAATGCCCTGGTGAGGGCAAAAAAATTGCTATTTTACCATGAAATTTTAAACACAAGACCATCTCGTTGTTGGAAATATGTGTTTCTAATTTGAAGGCCAAAAGATTTCTAAAAAAAAATATTCAAGTTTTACCAACATGGGGTAGTTGTAAGAAAAGTTTCACAATTGCAAACTTTGACACGTTCCCTAGGATTGAAGAAATTTGTTTTGCCCATGAAGTTTTTGGAATGAAACCATCTTTATATTGATTAGACAAAGGAAAATATTTAAGTCCAGAAGATCTACAAAAAATATGAAATTCCAAATCAACCAACATGTGTAGTTGTCAGAAACAAAGAGGAAAACCATTTCACTACTTCCAACTATGACACCCTCAATACGGCTGAGAAATTGTTATTCCAACATGAAATTTTTGACACAAGATCACTTTTATGTTGATAACTTGTGTAAAAGATTTCAAGGCGAAAAGATACATACAATAATAGGTATTGAAAATCTACAACATGTATGTCCTCCATTCGAGCCAATCAATGCTTGTGATCTAGAGGGCAGGGTTGTCATATTGGACGGACGCCCGGTACGCCCGTCCGTCCGATTCGCCCGTTCGGTAGAACTCTCGCCCATCCGGGTAAGTCAACTGAGGGTTGACTTACCCCTAGGTAAAAAACATGCGACGTGGCAGCCATGTTGGCACCACATAGCTGCCACGTAGGAGAGGGTCATGTTTGAGTAGGATCGGGGACTAATGGCAACAGGGAGGTGGGGCGGAGACGTCCCCGCCCCTGCCTATAAAGAGGCGGGGACATCTCCGCCCTTCATGAGTTAGTTAATAGTGTTTAACTATTGACACTATGTTGGTAAACTAAAATTTATGTTTACTGTAGTATACACTAAATGTGAACCCATACACCAATTGCAAATGAGGCACTTAGTGTAGTGACATAACCGGACACTAAATGCCATTTACTACACAATGTATCATTTTTTGTAGAAATAATAAATTTATTTCTTTCACTTGTGCACATTTAGTGTATCAATAGTGTATCAATAATTATTTGTGCTTGAACAAATGCAAATCTCGGATTTAGAATTTCAGATTTGGACTTATTCAATTTTGATTAAAATATAACGTATGGCAATTGCCAAGTACACATATTCTTCTCCGAAGATGCCGTATTGCCTATTTAACCACCACATGCGAAACTAATGCAGCTAATTAACAAAAAACTATTGTCGGTAACAACATAGAGGCAGAGTCCAGTTGTGGGGGGGTTTCATTAATGTGTCTAAAACATCTGGCACAGAAGACCGTTCTTCGAGCAGTTGTTTTTGCAATGCTATAAGTTTTAGCTTCAGGTTTACATATTGCTACGTGTTTTTGCTCGTGAAATATGAAGTGTCCCAATCTTCTTTCCAAATTTTTTACAAATCCAACCCACCGCAAATGCATCTGCTGCCTTGGAATAGAGGTGTGACCGTTGCATGACTTCAAGCGAGTTGGTGGAGTCCTGCGGCCCAAAATTATGGAACAGTTCTGGTGCCACAAACCGTCGCCGCTCTCTCTCTTGTTGAAGCTCCTCATTGAATTGATAACCATACCTTGATGGCACATTCTCCACAACCCGACTAGAAAGCCCCCAATTGCAAATTCCGATCTACACCGTATCGGGTTTCCACTCATCAAAGTGGAGCAAAACATTCGATAGAGAGATGTCATTGTGTATATAATTTGCGTCGTGGCATTTTCCCACAATGACAAGCAATGATAGCGCGAGGTTCACTCGATCTTGGCGGTAAGTTTTTACCCACCGAAGCTCTTGGATTGACAACCCGGTATTCGGATGCATCTCAATCCGTTCAAACGGCAATGCTTCATCGACTTTCAAGTCAACTTGGACCAATAACTCTGGAGAGATCCCCCATTCCACCAGAGCGTGTACCCTTCCATAGTTTTTGAGTGGATGTACACAAGTCTAATGATCCCTGGATGCACTACCGGACACCCTCCAGCCTCGTTGATGATGTTTTGGCGCTTCTCACTCTCGTTGGTGTTGGTCAGAGTCTTTCGGCGAAGTAAATCCAACTTGGAATGTTTTCCAATTTGGTTATCATCACCTTCCGTACCCACCGCTTTCTGTCTTGGCATTGGATTCACTTTAGCGCAACTTTCAAGCCACTTGAAAGTTCCACCAACGCAGTGAGCCAAAATTTGCTCCTCAATAGTCGCTTTCCAAGGAGCTAGTTTCTTCTTACGGGAAGAAGAGTACTGTTGAACGAAGCCCTGGATCATCCTCATCTTCGCCACTAGTGCGCGCTCCTCCAGGTTCCACGTGCTCTCATCCTCCTTCTTCCCTGTGACGTAACACCAGTTTGCAACAATATTGGTGGTCAGTGCGGTCACTTGTGTGTCCAACCACTCGAATGCAACCAATAATCTGAGAAATTATTAAATTTCTCAGATTTATCAAGGTTTGACATTAATTCGTGTCGCATGTCAACCGCCAAATTGTGGTATCCCTCTTCGTTGTGGTTCAGATAGCTCCTCGTCAACGCCCCTCTCGTTCGGCGGTTGTAAAACTCGACGGCAATCCCTCTACATTCAACCATGTATTCGTGCGGGGGCATGTCCGGATTTGGTGACTTCTTCCTCCTCTTCCCGCTCGATGACGACGGATTCAATGATCCCGAAGTCAACTCCGTGTTGGTGGACGGAAGAACCGTCTCATCAACATCATCCAAGTCCATAAATATTGGGCGCTTCTCCATCGACCTACTTCCTTCTCCCGCCATATGTGATTGTCAACTCCCTACCATGGTCGAAATTCCAAGTTGATGGTTTTTAAAAAAACTGCAAAGAGTGTCGGTACAATAAATGGGCCAAGCCCGATTACCCACCAAAACTCACTTTCAGGCCGCAAAGTGAACTGACACGTGAGGCGTAGGAAGAGAATGAGGACAAAATGTCCCCTATTTATATGGTGTAGGGTTCTTTTTGCAAAGACGTCCCGCCCTACCTGGGCAGAGCGGGGACGTCTCCGCCCCTACCCTGTTAGAGGCGGGGACGTCTCCGCCCCTACCCTGTTAGAGGCGGGGACGTCTCCGCCTGTGCCTTAGTAGGGGCGGGGATGTCTCCGCCCCTGCCCTGTAGGGGGCGGAGACGTCTCCGCCGCTGCCCTGGGACCCTAGACCACTACTTCGTCTATCGGCTATATAATATCGTGCACACCCCTAATTGTTCCCGCCTCACATACTCCCTCTTTGTCCACCTCTTAATTGAGTTGGTTGTGGGCGTCGTGTGAGGACTTCACCCATTCACATCACATATATTCTTCTGATTTTCCCCACCCATGGCCACGCCGGGTTATAATGAATAAAGAAAAACAAGACAAGAGTCGACTACGATCGGGAAACAAGCAGCGGAAGAGGTTGCATGTGCTTTGGAATCCTGTTAAATTGGCTTTTAAAGGTTGGGAAGAAGTTCCGGAGCCATGGAGTTTCGAGGATTGCGCAAACTTCATCGAGTGGTGCCATATCAACAAGGCTTTCCCGGAGGAGCGACACAATTATCACCGACGCTTTCCCAAGGCAAATTTATGGAAATGCACCATTGAGGCGTTCAAAAATCGGTGCGTTGAAGTATACCTGGTCTTGTGCGACATCCCTTATATTAAACGCAACAAAGTAAATTTCTTCCTTGCGCGAGGTGTCCATGCGGAGGTAAAGTTGGGCAAGACGGTGGATTGGTCCACCTTGAAAGCCATGGCAGATAGCATAAGAGTTCCTTCTCCGGCGAATGGATTGATTCCAATGGGGACACGGAGGTATCCAGAAGGCGGATTGGGCAAATCGATGGCGAAGACTGAACCGGTCGACTCGTAAGAGACCGATCCCTCAAACACGGATACAGACTCTGACGGATCCCACGTTCCAATCACAAGGAGCCAAAGGGGCACAAGCGCGCACCAAACGAAGGAGGGCGGAACAGACAGTTAACGTAGCCGTTAATAATACCGTTAATGAAGTTGGGGCTCAGGTACAATCCCCCGCAGTTGTTGATCGAACGTTAGAAGCCTCTACTGGTGCTATTTTTGCCAACACTATCCAAACCCTGCTGAACCAATTGGAAGGGAAGACAACAGAACTATTGTCATTGCGCGATGAGGTTCGCAAGTTGAGAGTTGACGTCAATGATAAAAACATTGTTATTGACTAGCAACGACGTGATATGGAGGAGCTCCGACTTGCCCTTCAAACTAGTATATAGACCACAGAAGATCGGAATCCACGACGGGAGGAAGAAGGGCTTGTACACGTGTCAATCCAAGACAATTCATTGTCGTTTGATGAGGCCCCTACCAATGCAGACAAAGCTATGGTCAACAAAGAAGAGGGTGCGGGGGGTTACGGCGGCAAAGAGCTCGCTAAAGCGCTTGAAGATAATTCAAGACTACAAAGTCGCTTGGATGTGTTGGTAGAACATTACTATCAATGGAAGTTGGCATGCGTCTTCACGGTCGATCGGTCCCGACAATTGGTGGCGGAATTCCAAAAAATCGACAACAACTATACCGAAAACAACCAAGAGAGGGTGTTTGGTTTGACATCGTGGGCCCTCGTAGATGATCTTTTCAAGATGGATGAAATGGCGATGGTGAAAACCGCTGGTGGGCAAACAACCATCGATTGGTCCCGTTACAAATGGGATTTCAAAAAGGAGGTTTCATCTACCCTCGATCATCGGGGCAAACCCATGTTATTGTGGCCACAACCTTCGAGCTTTGTATCCGACGGTACGACTTGCTCAATTTGTCTAAACCTATTTGGTCCAGAAGGTGGGATGCATCTAGGCACTTGTGAGCACTTGTACCATCCATTTTGCTTGATTAGCTTGATGATTGTACGCCGGCGGTGCTCATTGTGCAAGGCCCCTTTTCACGAGCGATTGTACGAACTTTTTGGATTAGTTCCATACATGCCCCCGCATTGGGAGTTCAATGTGACGAACGCTCATGATCAATCACATATGTGGGGAAAGGATTTGGTGTGGAGCTGGAACTGAAGATGCACTCGTTGGATAAGATGCACCTCTCAAACGAGTGGGGTTGGGAAAGGGACCCGGAGCAGATTGTCCGGGTGTGCAAGAATTTGATCCCGTTAAAGGACAAATACGGTCAAGGAAAACGAAATTTCTTCTACCAATGCTTTAATGGCCATTGGGACGAGAACGGGGAGCAATTTTGTTTCGGACCTCATCCACGGCAATGGTTGTGGGCCGTTGATGGAGTCAGGGTTGTTCGGCCGTCCGTCCGTCCGGTAGTGTCCGTCCGTCCGGCTGTCCGTCCGGTAGAGGCTGTTGTCCGTCCGATAAGGGTCAACCCTAGTTTGACCATGACTCGAGGTAAATCAATTTACCCACTGCCACGAAGGCGATTACGTGGCTGACACGTCGTCAACAGGGTCG